>SJYA01000361.1:0-14881 GCA_006410615.1 Neotragus moschatus | reverse complement strand
AGTTCTTCCGTGTATTCTTGCCACTTCTTCTTAACCTCTTATACTTCTGTTAGTTCCTTTCCATTTTTTCCCTTTATCTGTGCTTGAAATGTTCCCGTGGTATCTCCAATTTTCTTAAAGAGACCTTTAGTGGTTCCCATTCTATTTTTTTCCCTCTGTTTCTTTGCATTGTTCATTAAGAACGCTTTCTTATCTTTCCTTGCTATTCTCTGGAACTCTGCATTCGGCTGGGTATATCTTTCCCTTTCTTCTGTGCCTTTTGTTTTTCTTCTTTTCTCAGCTATTTGTAAGGCCTCCTTAGACAATCACTTTGCTTTCTTGCAATCTTTTTTCTTGGGGATAATTTTGGTCACCACCTCCTGTACAATGTTGCAAATCTCTGTCCATAGTTCATCAGGCATGCAGTCTACCATATCTACTCCCTTGAATCTATTCCAAAAAGCAAGGGAAATCCCCCAAAAGTCTACTTCTGCTTCAACGACTATGCTAAAGCCTTTGACTGTGTTGATCACAACAAACTGTGGAAAATTCTTAAAGTTATGGGAATACCAGACTACTTCACCTGGCTCCTGGAAAATCTGTATGCAGCTGAAGAAGCAATGGTTCAAACCAGACATGGAACAACAAACTGGTTCAAAATTGAGAAAGGAGCATGTCAAAGCTGTATATTATCATCCTGCTTATTTAACTGATATGCAGAGTGATATCTTGTGGTGGCTGGTGTCAAATTCGTGGTATTCAAAGAAAATTTCACTCTAGGATCAAAGACACAGTCTCAGTCATTCAGAGCTTTGTACAGCAGAGAATTTACTAAAGTGAAAGAATAGAAAAGCTTCTATAGACATCAGAAAGGGGGAGAGAGAGTACATCCCCCTCACTCGTTTTAGCAAGGCAGTATATACTTTTCATCTGGCTGCTAGGAAGATAAAAAGAATATGTCAAGACTGTACAAGATTGTAAAAGTATTACCAGAATCCTTCTCCCACAGGGTACATCCCAAGATAACACTGATCCAAGATATGTCAAGGAGAATGTCTTCCTGGCAGAATGTCTCTGGGTGAGATATATTGTTGCTGTGTAAGCAATGGATATGAGAAAACAGGCTCCCAGGCAAGATTTGTTACAGTCATAACCATTAACACACAGACAAAGAAAACCATACCCATGATGAAGGTGCATCGCTGCGGCACATTCGTTAGCTCCATATCTAAAGAAAAGCCGGCTCTTTGGGGCAAGATACACTGTTGCAAAAGCCTTAATGAAAGCATGCGCAAGATAACCTGTTGCCTGGGCAGCCCACGTGATTAATGAAAAAGAATGTGAACAAAAATGTTCACCTCCACCTTAAAGGGGCCCTGGACTCCCTACCAACCTGCCTAACTTTTAACTCTCTCAAGAATACATCATGCGATATGCCATGCTGGGTGACTCACAAGCTGGAATCAAGACCGCTGGGAGAAATATCAGCAACCTCAGATATGCAGAGGACGCCACCCAAATGACAGAAAATGAAGAGGAACTAAAGAGCCTCTTGATGAGGTGAAAGAGGAGAGTGTAAAAGCTGGCTTAGAGCTCAATATTTTAAAGAAATCTAAGATCTTGGCATTCAGATCTCATCACATCATGGCAAATAGTTGAGGCAACAATGGAAACAGTGACAGGTTTTATTTTCTTGGACTCCGAAATCACTGTGGATGGTGACTGCAGCCATGAAATTCAGAGCAAAGCTATGACAAACCTAGAGAGCATATTCAAAAGCAGAGATATAACTTTCCCAACAAAGGTCCATCTAGTTAAATCTATGATTTTTCCATTAATCATGTATGGATGTGAGAGTTGGACCGTAAACAAGGCTGAGTGCTAAAGAATTGATGCTTTTGAACTGTGGTGTTGGAGAAGACTCTTGAGAGTCCCTTGGACAGCAAGGAGATCAAACTAGTCAATCCTAAAGGAAATCAAACTTGAATATTCATTGAAAGGACTGACACTATTGCCTAAGCTCCAATACTTTTGCTACCTCATATGAAGAGCTGACTGGAAAAGACCCTGGTGCTGGGAAATACTGAGGGCAGGAGAAGATAGGTGCGACCAAGGATGAGATGGTTGGATGGCATTTATCGACTCAATGGATATGAGTGTGAGCAAACTCTGGGAGATGGTGAAGGATAGAGAAGCCTGGAGTGCTGCAGTCCATGAGGTTGCAAAGTCAGACTCAACTGAACAACTGAATGACAGCAACAACAAAAACTCAATGAAAAACCTTCAAGCTGTGAATATATATTTCTCTAAATGTAAATGCTTATTTCTCTAAACATATTATACAACATTGAGAACTAACATGAAAATATGCTCAACAGCACTAATCGTTAGTGAAATGAAATTAAAAAACAATGTGATAATACTTTGGAACTATCGGGATGGATAGACAAAAGAAACAAAAGTATGTTTGTTTGTTGTATGTATGTAAATATATATGTTGACTAGGAGAAATTGGAACATTCTTGCCCTGTTGATGGGAATGTAAAAAGTACCATGGAAAATTCTTTGTAGGTTCCTCCAAAATTAAAAAAAAAAATTTACTATATGATCCAGTAATCACATGTTTGAATGTATATCCTGCCTCAATTTGATAGCAGTAACTACAAGAGACATTGGCACACCTACATACATAGCAGCGTTCTTCATCATAGGCAGAAGGTGGAAGAAACACAAGTGTTCACTGGTGAATAAAATGGTTAAACAAAATGTTGTGATGTATATATGAGGGAATATTATTTAGCTTTTCAAAAGGTTAAAATACTGATATTTACTGCAGTGTGGATGAAACTCGAAGACATTTTGTTAAGTGAGATAACCAGACACACAAAAAGACAAACATTGTATGCTTTACTTATATGAGGTATCTAAAGTAGTCGCATTCATAGAGACACATTAAAGTGTTGGCTGCCAGTGGTTAAGGCAGGGGAAATAGGGAGTTACTGCTGAGGGGTATGCAGTTCAATTTTTCAAGATTGAAAAAAGATGAAATAAGTTCTGGAGATTTTGTTACACGAGAAGGTGAATATGCTGAGCACTAGTGAACGGTACACTTAAAAGCAGGTACAACAAAATTTTTTTAACACAATTAGAAACTTATAACCTTAAAACAGTTAGCATAGAAACAATTTAAAGTACAGTATGGTCCTGAAATTCAAGATGTTTATCCTACACTGCCGAGAGCCAGCACGGGAGATCCCACCCATGACAAGGTCATGCGGAGACCCGACAGGCAAGGTGGATCAGGACTCGAGGGACTCCCCGGACCTGCTCGAGCATCTACCCTAAACCAAAATCTGTCTGTCTACTGTTTACTATATTATGCCTTTCACCAACTCTACTGACATTAACAGGGGGCTATCCCCGACCACCTTTCTCTGGAAAAAATCGACTTAGGGCTCTAGCTGATAAGTCTCCTGGGCATGAACGGAGCATTTCAATTCAAACCTCCATGTTAGCATTCTAGCTTGCTTGGCAGGTTTATCCAGACTCTTGCAACTACGCATATGATTGTTCACAAACCATAACACGGGAAGCCTAAGCATTCTAAAAATACAGAGCCCTTCGAAGGGTGAAAAAGTTTTGTTAAAATAATTCTCTTGAAGGGTTTCATTGTTGAGCCAATGCTTGCTGCCAAGTTCCCATAACCCTTATCCATTGTGTGCCTAGGAGTGCAAATAGTTAGAATATAGGAAAAACAAGTAGCCTTGGCATCAGCAACATTAGACCTTGAGTTAATAAGTTCTTTCTTTGTTGTAACCCACTGCACCTTTGCTCTATAAAAATGTAACTCTGTTTAAGTATTCTAAGGGTGATGCAGATTAAGGAATTTAAGAAAAAACACATCAACGGAAAATAAGTTTTCTGGTTGACCAACCTTTATCAAAGAAGAGTCATAAAATGTGAACAGGTCTCCGGGCCAGAAGATAATGTACAAAACATAAGACCCTTGTTTATGAAACGGTATGCAGGAGAAAACCTGGTTTTGATGAAGGTTAAAATGGATGGAATGTTGAGCTGACTCTGCATGACTCTGCATCTTTCACTTTGCCCTATGTATAACTCAGGGTATAAAAGCCCCTTTTGAAAATAAAGTCATGGGCCTCGCTCATCAAAGCTTGGTCTCCACGTGTCATTCTTTTGTTCACCAACATCGTTCATCCTGAGGGTATCCCTGGACTCTGATGAGGCTGGACCCCAGTACTACACTAACACAATAATGTAACTAGAATTATTTAAGTTACATTTTGGAGTTCAGTGACTAATTAACACTGAACTCAAATTATAATCAGCCACTAGATATGGACTGAGAACCTATTAAGTGGCAGAATATTGCAAAGCGTGTACAGAATTAAATAAGTAGGGTGATAAAATACAGCCTTGACATACTCCTTTTCCTATTTGGAACCAGTGTGTTGTTCCATGTCCAGTTCTAACTGTTGTTTCCTTACCTTCACACAGATTTCTCAAGAGGCAGGTCAGGTGGTCTGGTATGCTCATCTTCAGAAATGTCCATAGTTTATTGTGATCCACACAGTCAAAGGCTTTGGAATTGTCAATAAAGCAGAAATAGATGTTTTTCTGGAACTCTCTTGCTTTTTCCATGATCCAGCAGATGTTGGCAATTTGATCTCTGGTTCCTCTGTCTTTTCTAAAACCTGCTTGGACATCTGGAAGTTCATGGTTCACATATTGCTGAAGCCTGGCTTGGAGAAGTTTGAGCATTACTTTACTAGCATGTCAGATGAGTGCAACTGTGTGGTAGTTTGAGCATTCTTTGACATTGCCTTTCTTTGGGATTGGAATGAAAACTGACATTTTCCAGTCCTGTGGCTAGTGCTGAGTTTTCCGAGCTTGCTGGCATATTGAGTGCAGCACTCTCACAGCATCATCTTTTAGGATTTGAAATAGCTCAACTGGAATTCCATCACTTCCACTAGCTTTGTTCATAGTGATGCTTCCTAAGGCCCACCTGACTACACATTCCAGAATGTCTGGCTCTAGGTGAGTGTGAAAGATATTCTTGTAAGATGGTATAGGTAAAAGAATATCTATTTGACCCCCCATAGAATGATACAGGACAAATGAGAGGGAGAGAGAGAAGGAGGAGGAGGAGGGTGCATTGGAGGAGGAGGAAGGGGCAGAGGAGGGGAAGGAGGGGAAGTGGAGGCGGAGGGAGTGGGGAATGAGGGTGATGAGGAGGACAAGGGGAAAGTGGGTGGGAGATAGAACGATATTGCAGCATGAGAGGATGAGAAGCACGATATCATGGAGAGGTGATTCGGGGAACTCAACAAAAAATATATTGTATCAGATGATTACAGCTATATACTACAGAGACAGATAATTTTGGAGAGCTCAAAGCGACGACAAATGGGGCCAAGAATCGAGCAGATACCTTGGAGTGTACTGGAAATAAGTGATGGTGAGTAGCAATTTGATGCTTGGGTGTTGGCTCCTCCCCACAGTTCTCCCGATGGAGAACTGTGATCAGAGACCACTCCCAAGTTCACTGGACAAGTTCCTTGTAGTGACCATGGGAGTGGATGATGCTACTGAAGGAAGATACCTGAGGAGGCCTCTGGGCTCTGAGTCCAGGCTGTGTTGGGTCCACGGAGCACAAGGATGGATCTCTGAATGGACAGGTCAAGATTGAGGGACCAGACTCCTGGGGAGTGTGGGTCAGGGCTAGAAATTTGTGCTCCTTGCCAAGAAAGTTCACCATCTTTTAGCAACCCCTGATTTCTTCTGCAGCCACCAGGAACATTACCCTTATTAACAGATGTCTGTGCTGAAAAAGCACCATTTGTCAGGGTCATAAGTGGTTAGAAAAGTGTCACCTGCCAGGCTGTGTGGTAAAGGGTCAGTTGAGCTTTGAGAATCAGGTGTCCACATTGACTCCCTGGGGTTCCCAGCTGCTGTCTGAGGGGAGAAACCCAAGACAGGGTACACTGAGAGCTTCTGAAGCTGGGCACAGATGCACTCTGCTGCCTTGTTGGTGTGGTGGTATCAGTGAACAGGAGGGGAAGTTGGAAGAACAACCATACTGCAGAATTAAGGGGGAGCCTGGTCTTCCTAATTATTCCTAATTGGCAGTAGTAACCTCAGGCTATCCCCAAGGAAGATGCAAGGCTGAGTGTGCTAAAGCCCCGCTTATAGGTGGTCCAGGGGAGAATTCTGAGCACACATTTGCATTTGATTCAGGAAAGAAGTGAAGGAAATGGCCAGAGACTTGGTCTAGTTATGCACCTTCAGTGGCAGAGTTGAACTTGGGACACATACTATGCTTCAAGGACTCTCTGTTCGTCACTCTACCCACAAAGTCCAAGATTAGAGTCATGCCCCACTGATGCTATTAATTAATTTTCTGATGCCAAAGAAAATGTTTCATTCACTTTGTATCTCACACTCAAAATGTGTGGCTGATGGTATGTGAAGGACTGAATGAAATTGTGGATGAAAGAATGAATTGAGGGAATAAGGAACAAATACCTCCAACCAAACCTAGTGCCTCCCATGAAGCCATTTTGTCCTGAAGTCAAGACACACTGCCCCTTCTGGCCACACTCCTTCACGTGGCTGTGTGCTTCTGGCCTAGTCTCCTCAGGGCATCCTTCACATCCTTGTTTCTCAGGCTGTAGATGAGGGGGTTGAGCATCGGGATGACCAGANTGATCAGAGACCACTCCCAAGTTCACTGGACAAGTTCCTTGTAGTGACCATGGGAGTGGATGATGCTACTGAAGGAAGATACCTGAGGAGGCCTCTGGGCTCTGAGTCCAGGCTGTGTTGGGTCCACGGAGCACAAGGATGGATCTCTGAATGGACAGGTCAAGATTGAGGGACCAGACTCCTGGGGAGTGTGGGTCAGGGCTAGAAATTTGTGCTCCTTGCCAAGAAAGTTCACCATCTTTTAGCAACCCCTGATTTCTTCTGCAGCCACCAGGAACATTACCCTTATTAACAGATGTCTGTGCTGAAAAAGCACCATTTGTCAGGGTCATAAGTGGTTAGAAAAGTGTCACCTGCCAGGCTGTGTGGTAAAGGGTCAGTTGAGCTTTGAGAATCAGGTGTCCACATTGACTCCCTGGGGTTCCCAGCTGCTGTCTGAGGGGAGAAACCCAAGACAGGGTACACTGAGAGCTTCTGAAGCTGGGCACAGATGCACTCTGCTGCCTTGTTGGTGTGGTGGTATCAGTGAACAGGAGGGGAAGTTGGAAGAACAACCATACTGCAGAATTAAGGGGGAGCCTGGTCTTCCTAATTATTCCTAATTGGCAGTAGTAACCTCAGGCTATCCCCAAGGAAGATGCAAGGCTGAGTGTGCTAAAGCCCCGCTTATAGGTGGTCCAGGGGAGAATTCTGAGCACACATTTGCATTTGATTCAGGAAAGAAGTGAAGGAAATGGCCAGAGACTTGGTCTAGTTATGCACCTTCAGTGGCAGAGTTGAACTTGGGACACATACTATGCTTCAAGGACTCTCTGTTCGTCACTCTACCCACAAAGTCCAAGATTAGAGTCATGCCCCACTGATGCTATTAATTAATTTTCTGATGCCAAAGAAAATGTTTCATTCACTTTGTATCTCACACTCAAAATGTGTGGCTGATGGTATGTGAAGGACTGAATGAAATTGTGGATGAAAGAATGAATTGAGGGAATAAGGAACAAATACCTCCAACCAAACCTAGTGCCTCCCATGAAGCCATTTTGTCCTGAAGTCAAGACACACTGCCCCTTCTGGCCACACTCCTTCACGTGGCTGTGTGCTTCTGGCCTAGTCTCCTCAGGGCATCCTTCACATCCTTGTTTCTCAGGCTGTAGATGAGGGGGTTGAGCATCGGGATGACCAGAGTGTAGAAGACAGAGACCACCTTGCCCTGCTCCATGGACGCCACAGCTCCCGGCTGGGCATACATGACAAAAACGGTCCCATAGTAGATGGACACGGCTGTCACGTGGGAGCCGCAGGTGGAGAAGAGCTTATGTCTCCCTCCTCCCGAGCGCATCTTCAGGATGGTCACTGTGATGTAGCCATAGGAGGTGAGGATCACAAGTATGGTGCCCACAATTATGAGCCCACAGAAACCAAACATGACCAGCTCATTGATGGTAGTGTCAGCACAGGCAAGCTTGAGTAATGGAGGCACATCACAGAAGAAGTGGTTGATGTGGTTGGAGCTGCAGAAGGGGATGCTGAATGTGAAACTGGTCTGCAGGATGGAGTTGAGGCAGCCCCCACAGTAAGTGCCCAACACCAGGCGGGCACAGACTGAGGGGCACATGGAGATGGGGTAGCACAAGGGGCTGCAGATGGCCATGAAGCGGTCATAGGCCATCACGGCCAAGAGGAATGCCTCAGTGGTGCCCACCATGGAGAAGAAGAAGAACTGAGTGGCACAGCCTGCAAAGGTGATGGCCCTGGAGGAGGAAAAGAAGTTGGCCAGGGCTTTGGGGTAGATGACAGACGAGTAGCACAGGTCCACAAAGGAGAGGTTCTTGAGGAAGAAGTACATAGTACATTGGGGAGTGCAGACGGGTGTCCAGCGTGATGACCACCACCATGGTGAGGTTCCCCAGGACAGCCACCACATACAGGGTCAGGAGCAGAGCAAACAACAGGGCCTGGGTCTGAAATCCATCCAGTACAAACTCCTGCAAAGGCACCGCTGAAAGGTTTTCATTTCCGTATGGTGACATTTCCCTGAACTGGGCGACAGGGGCAGAGAGTCAAGAGCAGGAGAGAGACAGTGAGATGGAGCAGGTCAAGGTCACACGGTGATCCTCCCGTGGATCACACACATCCTCCCGTGCCTCAGTGCCCACTCCTCCTTTCAGATGAGCTCAGACTGACCTGAAGTTGTAAACATTTCCACTGACTTGCAGCTTCATAATCATGCACGGAGCCCTCCCTCTCTGGGAGACTCTGAGCTGTTGTCACGGGGTTTGTCCAGGGCTCCTCCAGAGCTGAGTGTCTATGGTATAAGTATGGCTTGCATCTTCTGGTCATTTATGAAGGACATGTTTTCCCTCCCCATGGGGATACTTCTGAGTCGTGCCCTTTCTACATTTTGTTAGAGTATCTAATACTGCATGTTCTGTTCCTTACGTTGAGTGAAGTGAGTGAGTGAAGTTGCTCAGTCATGTCCGACTCTTTGCAACCCCATGGACTATAGCCTACCAGGCTCCTCCATCCATGAGATTCTCCAGGCAAGAATACTGGAGTGGGTTGCCATTTCCTTCTCTGGGGGATCTTCCTGACCCAGGGATCTAACCCAGGTCTCCCACATTGCAGGCAGATGCTTTAACTTCTGAGCCAGCAGGGAAGCCGCTTATTTTAGCCCTACTTTAATTCCAGAAATTGTAAAGCCCTTTTTGCCATCCTGACTCAACCCAATGATGGCCCTGTCTCTAGGCCAGGCCAGGACAGAGCAGGGAACAGTCCTCACCAGACTAATGTAAGTGATTTGTCTGTCACCCCTGTAGACCGTGAGTGATATCTCAGCTTCATTGTCTCTGAGATATGACTATCATGGCAACCATCAGCAGAGCTCTCTGCATCTTTGAGAATCTAAGGGCTCTTTCCTGCTATGTCCTGATGTGGCATAATTCATGGAGAGCGGCAGCGGACAGCCCCTGCCAGACAGGGACTGTGACACACTCAGGGCATGCCATATCTTTCCCCTGTCCTTTCTTCCATGCCACTGGCACCTTGGCACACTCCGTGTAGTGATTGCTTGGAGCAATGGGAGCCACCGACATGGTCACATCTGCCTCAATGTCTGGGTCCCCCTTTGGGTGCTGCTTCCTGTCCCTGTCACAGCCCAGACCTCCCTTCTCTGCCACACACTCTCATGATACATAGGGACCAGTTGTGTGATGGCCAGAGGAATTAACAGGATATGATGCAACTTAGGAGGAGGGGTGGGAGGGATGGATCATTAGCACAGAGCCACAGTGCCTCCGAGGGAGGGGAGGAGGATTAGTGAGAGGGTGAAAGCTGACTTTATAGAGTTTCATGTTTTCTGGAGGTCAGATCTGTAGCATCACTAAGCTCTCTGACTTTGAAAGTGTGAGTTCCCCAGGAGTCGGGGTGTGCAGGCAGAGGCTGGAGGTCAGTGGTGCCTGTGGAGGAGTGATGATCCCTCACGTTCCCTCTAAGACTGAAGTTCTCTTAGAAGGCTGTCTATGAGAGCCAGGGCTCTCTCTCAATAGAGGACGTGGATGAAAGAATAGGCTGTCCTATTTGGAATATTTAGGCTTTCCTTTCTGGAATATTTGACTCCAACTCTCACATGAGAGCAGAGGCGGATAATCTGACCTTGGATGCCCAAGATCCTCTTGCATATGCGTTTGAAGCTGGTGCTAAGTGTAATGGCCCCTACCCCCCTGGGCTGCTCACCCCTGTGCAAATAGCCCTGTACTCTCAGTGGCACAAGGAATCTCCCCCTCTCCCTCTTCAGCTCTGCCTTCCTTGCAGTGAAGTGAGACTGAGGACAGGACAGGGGTGGCTCCTGAGATGCTGGTGATAGTCTGTCCAGGCCCTCTAGTTCTGGGTACCAGGAGGTCCCACAACACAGTTCAACCAAAGTGGACCATATTGAACTCACCTCCCCCGCTCTCTGTCCCCTTAGCCAGGCAGCATCCATGGCACCTGCACACTAGGATATTTTGCTGGGGAGGATCTCTCCATCTGGCACGGCTGGGATTCAAGGCCTCAAGTGGCCAATTAGTTGCTGCCTAAGCTCTGAGTACGCTGGGACTCCCAACACCCTGAGTCCCTGGAAGAGGAGGTCCTGTGGGTAAAATTCCTTTGATACATCTCAGCCCACAACAAGAGGGGTAAGGGAGCCTGAAACTCCTCTGGGAGTGCTGCGGTCCACCAGATGAGAAGCCAATCAGAGGGGCCCAGTGGCCGTCCTTGGAATGACTTCCCTAGGGCTGCAGGTGTGACCTTCTGGCCCACAGCTCTCCCTCCTCCTCTGCTCCATCCTGGCTTGTTGGTGTGATGAAGAGTGATGTGCAGAACTCTGTGTCTGTGGGAGCAGGCCCACTCTAAGTCATAATATGGCCCTTCCCTCAGGGCAGGTCGAGTAAAAGTATCTGTTAAAATATTTTAATCCTGGACAGAAATCCCAAACCAAAGCATAAATGTGATTTATATTTACTATTAAAGTACAGGGTACAGGGGCCAACCTGGTTGCAAAGTGGTAAAGAATCCTCCTGCCACCAAAGACACAGAAGATGTGGGTTCCATCCCTGGGTTGGGACGATCCCCTGGAGAAAGAAATGGTCACCACTCTAGTATTCTTGCCCGGAAGATTCCATGAACAGAGGAGCCTGTCAGGCTACAGTCCATCTCTCACAAAGAGTAAGATATGACTGGGCGACTGAACATACACACATTAAAATAAAGAAAGTGTGCAAGTGAAAAGCTGGTGCCGGGAGCCAGCAGGGGAGATCCCACCCATGGCAAGGTCATGGGGAGGAGACCTGACAGGCAAGGTGGATCAGGACTCGAGGGTCTCCCTGGACCTGCTCCAGCATCTACCCTAAACCAAAAACTGTCTACTGTTTACTATATGCCTTTCACCAATTCTTCTGACATTAACAGGGGACTATCCCCAACCACCTTTCTCTGGAGAGAATCAGCTTAGGGCTCTAGTTGATGAGTCTCCTGGGCATGAAAGGAGCATTTCAATTCAACCCCCCCCCCCCCCGTTGGCATTCTAGCTTGCTTGGCAGGTTTATCCAGACTCTTGAAATTACACATATGATTGTTCACAAACCTTGACACAGGAAGCCTAAGCATTCTAAAAATGTAGAGCCCTTNGGGAGGAAAGGAACATTTCAATTCACCCCCCCCCCCCCCCGTTGGCATTCTAGCTTGCTTGGCAGGTTTATCCAGACTCTTGAAATTACACATATGATTGTTCACAAACCTTGACACAGGAAGCCTAAGCATTCTAAAAATGTAGAGCCCTTCGAAGGGTGAAAAAGTTTTATTAAAATAATACTGGTGAAGGGTTTCATTGTTGAGCCAATGCTTGCTTCCCGGTTCCCACATCCCTTATCCATTGTGTGCCTGGGAGTGCATTAGTTAATATAGTTGGAATGTAAGAAAAACAAATAGTAGCCTTGGTATTAACCACATCAGACCTTTGAGCTAATAAGTTCTTTTTGTTGTTGTTGTTGTTGTTGTAACCCATTGCACCTTTGCTCCATGAGAATGTAACTCTGTTTAGTACTTTCTGAGGCTGACACAGATTAGAGGTATAAAGAAAAAACACTTCAAGGGAAAACAAGTTTTCTGGTTGATCAACCTTTATCAAAAAAGAGTCATAAAGTGTCAACAGGCCTCCAAGGCCAGAAGATAATGTACACAACATAAGACCCTTGTTTAGGGGAAAGGTATGCAGAAAAAAATCCTGATTTCCATAAAGGCAAAACTGCTGGAATGTTTCAGCTGAGTCTGCATGACTTTGCATTTCATTTTCCTCTATGTACAAGTCAGGGTATAAAAGCTCCTTTTGAAAATATAGTTACGGGCCTCGCTCACAGAAGCTTGATCTCCCAGTGTCATTCTTTCGTTCGCCAATGCCGTTCATCCTGAGTATATCCCTGGACTCTGCTGAAGCTGGACCCCAGCAAGCTGGAGAAAGTTTTATCAGGAATATCCCTAGAAAACCAAAGCTTTTGTGGCTTAAAAATCATCAAAATACAAAATAGACCTCAGGAAAAAATTTTGCTCATAAAGGAGCATTTCATAATTCAAATGGTCAATCAAACTGGGTAATGTGAAAAATATAAATATATATACAACTAACAAAGATTTAAAATATGTAATGTAAAAACTGACAGAAATGAAAACAAATGTAAATCTCCAAAGCATGGTTGATATTTTATCATGCTTCTCTCTGTAACTGATAAAACAAGCAGAAATATTGTTATATGATAGAATTGGTTCAAATTATCAACCACATGGACCTCCCTGGCATCAGTTCAGTTCAGTACTCGGTTGTGTCCAACTCTTTGAGACCCCATGGATTGCAGCATGCCAGGTTTCCCTGTATATCACCAACTCCCAGAAAATTGCTCAAACTCATAACCATGAGTCAATGATGCCATCCAACCATCTCATCCCCTGTCGTCCCCTTTTTCTCCTGCCTTCAATCTTTCCCAGCATCAGGGTCTTTTCTAATGAGTTAGTTCTTTGCATCAAGTGGCCAAGGTATTGGAGTTTCAGCTTCAGCATCATTCCTTCCAATGAATACTCAGGACTGACTTCTTGTAAGATTAACTAGTTTGATCTCCTTGCAGTCCAAGGAACTCTCAAGGGTCTTCTCCAACACCACAGTTCAAAGGCACCAATTCTTTAGCGCTCAGCTTTCTTTATAGTCCAACTCTCACATCCATACATGACTACTGGAAAAACCATAGCTTTGTCTAGACGGACATTTGTTGGCAAAATAATGTCTCTCATTTTAACATGCCGTCTAGGTTGGTCATAGCTTTTCTTCCAAGGAGCAAGCACCTTTGAATTTCATTGCTGCAGTCACCATCTGCAGTGATTTTGGAGCCCCCAAATAAAATCTGTCATTGTTTCCACTGTTTCACCATCTAATTTCCATGAAGTGATGGGACGAGATGCCATGATCTTAGTTTTCTGGATGTTGAGTTTTAAGTCAACTTTTTCACTCTCCTCTTTAACTTTCATCAGGAGGCTCTTTATTTCTTCACTTTCATTAGGGTGGTATCATCAGCATATCTGAGGTTATTCCAGCATGTGCTTCATCAGCCTGGCATTTTGCAGGATTTACTCTGCATAGACGTTAAATAACCAGGAGATAATATACAGCCTTGATGTACTCTTGTACCAACTTGAAATCAGAGTGTTGTTCCATGTCTTGTTCTAACTGTTGCTTCTTGACCTGCACCCAGATTTCGAAGGAGGCAGGTAACGTGTTCTGGTATTTCCATCTCTTGTAGAATTTCCCACAGGTTGTGGTGATTCACACAGTCAAAAGCTTTGAGGTAGTCAATGAAGCAGATGTAGATGTTTTTCTGGAATTTTGAGAAGTACTTTGCAAGGTAAGGAGCAGTGGCTGCGCTTTGCTGGAACAGCCATGAAGAGATACCCCACGCCCAAGGTAAGAGAAACCCAAGATGGTAGGTGTTGCAAGAGGGCATCAGAGGGCAGACACACTGAAACCATACTCACAGAAAACTAGTCAATCTAATCACACTAGGACCACAGCCTTGTCTAATTCAATGAAACTAAGCCATGCCCATGGGGCAACCCAAGATGGGCAGGTCATGGTGGAGCGGTCTGACAGAATGTGGTCCACTGGAGAAGGGAATGGCAAAACACTTCAGTATTCTTGCCTTGAGAACCCCATGAACTGTATGAAAAGGCAAAATTATAGGATACTGAAAGAGGAACTCCCCAGGTCAGTAGATTCTCAACAAGCTACTGGAGATTAGTGGAGAAATAACTTCAGAAAGAATGAAGGGCTGGAGCCAAAGCAAACAAAAAATACCCAGCTGTGCATGTGACTGGTGATAGAAGCAAGGTCCAATGCTGTAAAGAGGAATATTGCATCAGTTCAGTTCAGTAGCTCAGTCGTTTCCGACTCTTTGGGACCCCATGAATCACAGCACGCCAGGCCTCTCTGTCCATCACCAACACCTGGAGTTCACTCGGACTAACGCCCATTGAGTCAATGATGCCATCCAGCCATATGATCCTCTGTCCTCCCCTTCTCCTCCTGCCTCCAATCCCTCCCAGCATCAGAGTCTTTTCCAATGAGTCTACACTTCGCATGAGGTGGCCAAAGTACTGG
>SJYA01000360.1:0-29871 GCA_006410615.1 Neotragus moschatus | reverse complement strand
GAAGGGGATGACAGAGGGTAAGATGGCTGGATGGCATCACTGACTCGATGGGCGTGAGTCTGAGTGAGCTCTGGGAGTTGGTGATGGACAGGGAGGCCTGGGGTCACAAAGAGTGGGACACGACTGAGCAACTGAACTGAACTGAGTCACAATTTTTAAAAAATTCACACATTCAACTTTAGAGTCAATAGGGAATGGGAGAGACAGAGGATCTGTACTCCTAAGTCAAAGTATTGAAGGACTATGAGTTATCTGAACAATCACACAATATGAAAAATTAACTGGTAAAATTCAATGATTGAGGTCATAATGGAAGATTTGATACCTTTTTAATGAAACAAATGTTTCTTAAACATTTCCTTTCCTTTATATACGCTTTACTCCCAGGACAGAATGCTACTCTTCTATCCTTTTACTCTGTCCCTAACATTAACTTCCCTCTTCTCCATCCTCACAAAACCCAAACCATCCATTAAGAGTAGAGGAAACCATGTAAGATAATTTACACCCACTTAACTATCTCATTCAATTGAAGTATTCTGATCTACCTAGTATTTTTTTAAATATATGGATAAATATTACATCAATTGAACTGAAATTTCCGAACTGGAGATTCCCCAGTTAATCTACCAAGAAGTAAGAGCATTATTTCCATCTATGCTTAGCTGTTTCTGTGATACAGATTAAATTTGTTATGCTGGAGAAGCCATGAAAAATGTTTTTTTTCCATGTAAAGAAAATAGAAGAATTAGAGTTCAGTCAAGGAAGGGGAAGTTTTCCTAGGCATGATACCAAGGCAGAAACCATAAAGATAAAAATAGGTGAGATGTTACAAACATTTAAAATTTCAGAACAGAAAAAATTAACTAATTAGNTGGAGAAGCCATGAAAAATGTTTTTTTTCCATGTAAAGAAAATAGAAGAATTAGAGTTCAGTCAAGGAAGGGGAAGTTTTCCTAGGCATGATACCAAGGCAGAAACCATAAAGATAAAAATAGGTGAGATGTTACAAACATTTAAAATTTCAGAACAGAAAAAATTAACTAATTAGGTCCAAAAGGAAGTATCCACTGCTTTGTCATATTATATTGATGGATATAGAAATGCTGTAATTTTTTTTGAAGTATTGTTTGTTTATGTTGATGTAGTTATAGATTTAGGTATAGATTCAGAAATGTTCACACACACATGCTTAGTCATGTCCAAATTTTGCCAGGACCCTCTGTCCATGAAATTCTCCAGGCAGGAATACTGGAATGGGTTATCATTTCCTTCTCTAGGCAATCTTCCTGACCCAGGGATCGAAGCCAGGTCTCATGTTGTTGTTCAGTCTCTAAGTTGTGTCCGACTCTTTGCAACCCCATGGACTGCAGCTTCCTTGCTCTTCACTATCTCCCAGAGTTCCCTCACATTCATATTCATTGAATTGGTGATGTCATCCAACCATCTCATCCTCTGTCAGCCCCTCTTCCTTTTGCCCTTAATCTTTCCCACCATCAGTCTTTTCCAATGAATCAGTCCTTTGCATCAGATAGCCAAAACATTGGAACTTCAGCTTTATCATCAGTCACTCCAATGAATATTCAGGGTTGATTTCTTTTAGGATTGACTAGTTTTATCTCCTCACAGTCCCCAGGACTCTCAAGAGTCGTCTCCAACATCACAGTTCAAAGCATCAGTTCTTTGGCACCCACCTTTCTTCATGGTCCAGCTCTCACATCCATACATGACCACTGGAAAAACCATAGCTTTGACTATACTGACCTTTGTTGGGAAAATAATATCTCTGCTTTTCAATATGCTGTCTAGGTTTTTCATAGCTTCTCTTCCAAGGAGCAAGTCTCTTAATTTCATAGCTGCAATCAGTGTCTGCAGTGATTTTGGAGCTCAAGAATATAAAGTCTGTCATTGCTTCCACTGTTTCCCCATCTTTTGGCCATGAAGTGATGGGACTAGATGTCATGATCTTCAGTCTTTGAATGATGAGTTTTAAGCCAGGTTTTTCACTCTCCTCTTTCATCTTTATCAAGAGGCGCTTTAATTCTTCCTCACTTTCTGCCATTAGAGTGGGGTATCTGCATATCTGGGGTTGTGGTATTTCTCCGGGAAATCTTGCTTCCAGCTTGTGATTCATCCTGCCCAGTATTTTGCATGATGTACTTTACATAGAAGTTAAATAAGCAGGGTGACAATATACAGCTTTGACATTTGGAACCAGTCCATTTTTCCACTTCTAGTTCTGTTGCTCCTTGACCTCCATGCAGGTTTCTCAGGAGGCAGGAAAGGTTGTCTAATATTCCCATCTTTTTAAGAATTTTCCAGTTTATTGTGACACACACAGTCACACACAAAGGCTTTAGTTTTCCTTGTCTCCTGAGTCTCTTGCATTGGCAAGTACAGGAGACATTTCTTTCCCAACAAAGGTCAGTATAGTCAAAGCTATGGTTTTTCCAGTGGTCATGTATGGATGTGAGAGCTGGACCATAAAGAAAGGTGGGTGCCAAAGAACTGATGCTTTGAACTGTGATGTTGGAGAAGACTCGAGAGTCTTGTGGACTGCAAGGAGATAAAACCAGTCAATCCTAAATGAAATCAACCCTGAATATTCTTTACCACTGCACCACCTGGGAAGCACAGATTCAGAAATAGATATTAATAATAATGATATAGACATAGGTATAGATGTAAAAATAGGCTTCTTGTGTGACCCAAAATTCCATTTCCAGGAATTTATCTTAAGGACATGATAAGAGCAGTAAGGCAAAATTTATGGATTTTCCTCTATGCCAGGAAAATTAAATTAACCTGAATATCCAAAAAGGGAGGATAAGTTAGATAAATACTTAAAATGTATTCACATTGAACAATAGCACAAGTATTAAAAATGTTGATGTATTACAGCATCTGTATTATATGATTTCTTTTATTTAACTATAAAATTTAAACTGTTGTTATTTAGTCTCTCGGCCATGTCTGACTCTTTGTGACCCCACAGACTACAACACACCAGGCCCTGCTGTCCTTCACTATCTACCAGAACCTGCCCAAACTCATGCCCATTGAGTTGATGATGCCATCCAACCACCTCATCCTCAGTTGTTCCCTTCTCCTCCTGTCCTCTATCTTTCCCAGCATCAGGGTCTTTTCCAATGAGTTGGCTCTTTGCATCAGGTGATCAAAGTATTGGAGCTTCAGCATCAGTCTTCCCAATGAATATTCAGAATTGACTCCATTTAGGATTAAATAGCATGATCTCCTTGCAATTAAAGGTACATTCAAGAGTCTTCTCCAACACCACAGTTCAAAGCATCAATTCTTTGGCACCTACCCTTCTTTATGGTACTCAATCACATCTGTACTTGACTACTGGAAAAACCATAGCTTTGACTATACTGACCTTTGTTGGCAAAATAATGTCTCTGCTTTTTAATATGCTCTCTAGGTTGGTCATATCTTTTCTCCCAAGAAGCAAGCCTCTTTTAATTTCATGGCTGCAGTCACCATCTGCAATGATTTTGGAGCCCAGGAATGTAAAGTCTGTCACTGTTCCCATTGTTTCTCCACCTATTTGCCATGAAGTGATGGGACTGGATGCCATGATCTTCCTTTTTTGAATGTTGAGTCTTAAGTCAGCCTTTTCACTTACCTCTTTCACCTTCATCAAGAGGCACTTTAGTCCCTTTTACTTTATGCCATAAGAGTGGCGTCATCTGCATATCTGAGGTTATTGATATTTAACCCCACAAGAGACTGAGCCAGAATTGCCTGTGTGTGCATGGGAGTCTCTCTGGTTAAGGATTGGGTTGACAGTGGTCTGCCATGGGTTTTGGGGTACTGACTACAACAGTCCTGGGAGCTGTTGGCATAAATTCTTTTGCAGGAGGTCTCCATTACCCCTACCATAGTTTGGCCTCAGGCCAAACTACAGGGAAGGAACACAGCCTCTGCTCACAAAGAGAAAATTTTACTAAAAATTTACTGAGCATGGCTTTGCCCACCAGAGCAAAAAAAAAAAAAAAACCCCAGTTTACCCCACAGCCAGTCCCTCCCTTCAAGAAGCTTCCAGAAGCCTCCTCTCCTCATCCATCAGAGGTCAGACAAAATGAAAACCATAATCACAGCAAACTAACCAAACTGATCACATGGATCACAGCCTTGACTACCTCAATAAAATTATGGGCCATGCTGTGTAGGGTTACTCAGAACAGATGGGTCCTGGTGGAGGATTTGGATGAAATGTGGTCCACTGGAGAAGGGAATGACAAACCACTTCAGCATTCTTGCCTAGAGAATGCCATGAACAGTATGAAAAGGCAACAAGATATGACCTTGAAAGATGAACTCCTCCGGTCGATAGGTGCCCTATCTGCTACTAGAGAAGAACAGAAAAATAGCTCCATAAGAATGAAGAGGCTGAGCTAAAACAGAAACCGTGTCCAGTTGTAGATGTCTCTGATGGTGAAAGTAAAGTCTGATACTATAAGGAACAGTATTGAATGCAAACTTGGGATGTTAGGTCCATGAATCAAGGTAAATTGGAAGTGGTCAAACAGGAGATGACAAGAGTGAACAACGACATTTTAGGAATCAGTGAACTAACATGGACTGGAATGGGTGAATTTAATTCAGATGTCCATTATATCTACTGCTGTAGTAAGAACCCTTAGAAGAGCATAGTCCTCACGGTCAACAAAAGAGTCTGAAATGCAGTGCTTGGGTACAGTCTCAAAAATGACAGAATGATCTCTTTTCATTTCCAAGGCAAACCATTCACAGTAATCCAAGTCTATACCCAAGTCACTAATGCCAAAGAAGCTGAAGTTGAATGGTTATATGGAGACTTACAAGATCTTCTAGAACTAACATCAATTAAAATATATATATATGTATATATATATATATGTATATATATATATACGTATATATATATCCTTTTCATCGTAGGGGACTGGAATGTAAAAGTAGAAAGTCAACAGATAGCTGGAGTAACAGACAAATTTGGCCTTGGAGTACAAAATGAAGCAGGGCAAAGGCTAACAGTATTGCAAAGAGAATGCACCAGTCATAGCAAACACCCTCTTCCAACAACACAAGAGAAGACTCTACACTTGGACATCACTGATTTCAGTCAATACTGAAATCAGATTGATTATATTCTTTGCAGCCAAAGATGAAGCTCTATACAGTAGCAAAAACAAGACCAGGAGCTGGCTGTGGCTAAATCATGAACTCCTTATTGCAAAATTCAGACTTAAATTGAAGAAAGTAGGGAAAACCAGTAGATCATTTATGTATGACCTAAATCAAACCCTTACGATTATACAGTGGAAGACACAAATAGATTCAAAGGATTAGATCTGATAGAGTGCTTGAAGAACTATGGATGGATATTCATAACACTGTATAAGAGGTGGTGATTAAAACCATCCCCAAGAAAAAGAAATCCAAGAAGACAAAATGGTTGTCTGAAGAGGCCTTACAAATAGCTGAGAAAGGAAGAGAAGTGAAAAGCAAAGGAGAAGAGGAAAGATGTGCCCATCTGAAAGCAGAGTTCCACAGAATAGCAGGGAGAGATAAGAAAGCCTTTTTCAGCAATCAATGCAAAGAAATAGAGGAAAACAGTAGAACAGAAAAGACTAGAGAGCTCTTCAAGAAAATTAGATATAGCAAGGAAATATTTCATGCAAAGATGGGCTCAATAAAGGACAGAAATAATATGGACCTAACAGAAGCAGAAGATATTAAGAAGAAGTGGCAAGAATACACAGAAGAACTATACAAAAAAAAAAAAAAAGATCTTAATGACATATATAAGCACAATGATGTGATCACTCACCTAGAGCTAGACATCTTGGAGTACAAAGTCAAGTGGGTCTTAGGAAGCATCACTACGAATAAAGCTATTTGGAGGTGACGGAATTTCCTGCTGAGCTATTTCAAATCCTAAAAGATGATGCTGTGAAAGTGCTGCACTCAGTATGCCAGCAAATTTGGAAAACTCAGCAGTGGCCACAGGACTGGAAAAGTTTTCATTCCAATCCCAAAGAAGAGCAATGCCAAAGAATGTTCAAACTACCCCACAATTACACTCATCTCACACACTAGCAAAGTAATGCTCAAAATTCCCCAAGCTAGGTTTCAATGGTACATGAACTAAGAATGTACAGATGTTCACGTTGCATTTAGAAAAAGTAGAGGAACCAGAGATCAAATTGCCAACATCTGTTGGATCATAGAAAAGTGGAGAATTCCAGAAAAACATCTACTTCTGCTTCATTGACTACTCTGAAGCCATTGACTATGTGGATCACAACAAATTGAGGAAAATTCTTAAACATACGGGAATACCAGACCACCTGACACGCCTCCTGAGAAATCTATATGCAAATCAAGAAGCAGCAGTTAGAAATGGACATTGAACAATGGACTGGTTCCAAATTGGGAAAGGAGTAATGAAGGCTGTATATTGTCACCCTGCTTATTTAACTTATATGCAGAGTACATCATGAGAAACACTGGGCTGGATGAAGCACAAGCTGGAATCAAGATTACAGGGAAAATTTACAAAGATATAGGTAAATTATATCATCTCAGTTTCCTTTTTCAAAAGGCTTGCAAATAAGGGTACATATATTTAATAGAAATGTTTAGAAATAATGAAAATCAGGATACAAATGACAGTTATACCTTAATTTAGAATTCAATAGTTGTTTTATTTATGCTTTTCTGAATAGTTGATATCTTCAAAGAAAAAATAAATTTCACATTGGGAAAAAATCAAACAAATGCAAACAAAGTCAGTGATTTGGAAAGCAAATATCCATATATTGGATTATATATCTAAATTATTTTCCTTTCTAGTATTTTATTATTCTAACATAATTAAAATATTTTTACCACTTATTAATTAAGAGTTTTGTATAACATATCTTCATTTTGGGATTAGTAGTTACAAGTGTGAAAAGTGAAAGTTTTCGTTGCTCAGTTGTGTCCAACTCTTTGATACTCCATTCAGTGGCAGTGAGAAATAGATTTANTGGAATCAAGATTGCTGGGAGAAATATCAATAACCTCAGTTATGCAGATAATACCACCCTTATGGCAGAAAGTGAAGAGGAACTAAAAAGCCTGTTGACGAAAATGAAAACGGAGGGTGAAAAAGTTGACTTAAAGCTCAACATTCAAAAAACCAAAATCATGGCATCTGGTCCCATCACTTCATGGGAAATAGATGGGGAAACAGTGGAAGTAGTGTCAGACTTTATTTTGGGGGGCCCCAAAATCACTGCAGATGGTGACTGCAGCCATGAAATTAAAAGACACTCCTTGGAAGAAAAGTTATGGCCAACCTAGATAGCATATTGAAAGTAGAGAAATTACTTTGCCAACAAAGGTCCATCTAGTCAAGGCTATGGTTTTTCCAGTAGTCATGTATGGATGTGAGAGTTGGACTGTGAAGAAAGCTGAGCGCCGAAGAATTGATGCTTTTGAACTGTGGTGTTGGAGAAGACTCTTGAGAGTCCCTTGGACTGCAAGGAGATCCAACCAGTCCATTCTGAAGGAGATTGGCCCTGGGATTTCTCTGGAAGGAATGATGCTCAGGCTGAAACTCCAGTACTTTGGCCACCTCATGCGAAGAGTTGACTGATTGGAAAAGACTCTGATGCTGGGAGGGATTGGGGGCAGAAGGGGACAACAGAGAATGAGTTGGCTGGATGGCATCACTGACTCGATGGACATGTGTTTGAGTGAATTCTGGGACATGGTGTGGACAGGGAGGCCTGGCGTGCTGCCGTTCATGGGGTCACAAAGAGTCAGACAGAGTGAGCAACTGAACTGAACTGAACTGAATTGAGTGCAGCCCACCTGGTCTGTGCATGGGATTTTCCAGGCAGGAATACTGGAGTGGTTTGCCATTCTCTTCTTCAGAGGATCTTCCTAACCCAGGGCTCGTACCTGGGTCACCAGCATTGCCTGCAGATTATTTACTATCTGAGCCACAAGGGGAAATCTGCATATTAAAACATAAACTTATGCAAGTAATTTATTTTTTTGATTGCTATTGCTATTGCTAAGTCACTTCAGTCGTGTCTGACTCTGTGACCCTACAGATGGCAGCCTACCAGGCTCCCGCGTCCCTGGGATTCTCCAGGCAAGAACACTGGAGTGGGTTACCATTTCCTTCTCCAATGCATGAAAGTGAAAAGTGAAAGTGAAATCACTCAGTTGTGTCCGACCCTCAGCAACCCCATGGACTGCAGACTTCCAGGCTCCTCTGTCCATGGGATTTTTCAGGCAAGAGTACTGGAGTGGGGTGCCGTTGCCTTCTCCGATTGTTTTGATACTAATTCCTTATTAACGCAAGTTCTTGAAATAATATCCTATAAAACGTATCTCTTTTTTCTGCCCCTTCTTTTGTCTTCTTCTTTCTCTTTCCCCAAGTTTTGTCTCTTTTGTCTCTGTCCCACATTTGAACCATGATTTCATTAAGTCCTTAATGAATCTCCAAGTTATGGTGTACAGAGAAGCCTGAAATTGTGTGATTTTCATACTAGCAAATTGAAGATAATAAATGCTCATGCATCCCTATGGTATATGGAATAATGGTATAATAATATTTAATATTAAATTTTTAATTATTAAATTTAATAATATTTAATAATAATGGTATAATATTAATAACATTTTAATTTCCTTATATTCAAATTAGTATATACTTTTTATCATTATAATGCATTTCTCAAATGCAGTTGAGTGCTTTCCCTAAAGCACTTTACATCCAGTAATTAAATATACTCACAAGCACAGTATAGTTCTCATTTAATACAGATTTCTTAATGAAAAATTATAATATTAACAAGTTCTTAATAATAATAGCTAGATATTCTCTTATACCAAATGATTTGCCTTCATTCTGACATTTAATCTTCCCAACCTCATCTTAAAGAAACTGAATCTCAGGTGCGTTTTATAATTTGCTCAGTTTGGATAACTGAAAAATAAAAAGGTCCTATGTGAGGTTTATAGCACATTGTGGGATTATTTTGCAAGAAATGTCATAGCCCTAATTGTTATAATAAAAACTGTCAGAATTCCTTCTAAGACTCTACTTGGAAATAAAAGGAAATGTTAAATGCTCAGATTTTCAAACTATAAACAAAGTAATGTACAGATAGGCCATTCTAAGTAAATATTAATAGTTACGAATAAAACCTTAACTGAATAATCTTCATTCACAAAATAAAATATTGGAAAGTTTATGTCAATTTAACCCACGTCTTGGAATAGAAGCAATAAGTCTGGGATGTTTTCCTTTTATCTTACCAACAGAACTGCCAAGACTGATAAGGTTAGTGACAAAAGGGTGTGGAACTACCTGGAAACGTAAAGAGGAGTCAGGCATGCATGTGAGCTGTTATGTTTCATAGCAATGTCCATTTCATGTATTTTCTTTCTTTGGAAACTACCTGAGGAGGATACAACTCAGAGGGATAGGCCAAACCCCTGAGATAGGGAAAGAGGCACAGAAAGATTTCACACACCCAAAATCTTCTATGGACACAAATCTGTAAATTCAAGTCTTATTACATTGGTAGTGTTCTCTTCTATAATGAAATATTCTCCTGGCAGAATACTTCTACCAGTTACTGCCATCTTAGCTTCAATGAATGACTGAGATAAGCAAATCTTGTAAATAGGAGTACTGATGAAACAGAGAAGAAAACAGTTATAACTGAAAACAGGTGATTGGAGATTTTTTTTGGTGATTAAATTAGTAAATTTTAAAGAACTAAAGGACTTGGTCATTGGGAGAGGAGGAAAGATTTGGAATAAAAAGATAAAATTGATAAGACAAGTCGAGTAGATAAATGAGGTCATACCAAAGTCAAATTTTTCCAACACACAATCTTGCCTGGAACCCTGGTGTCAGCCCTCCCCTTTTACCACCGTCTCAAAAATCCTCCAGCTCTCTACTCCAGCTGTTAAGTCTCAAAGAACTTTTTCAAGTATATCTCTTCCTCCTCTACGTAATAGCTATTGATTTTCATCATTGGTGGCAGAACTGTTTTATAATCTTGAATTGTTGCTTTGTCCACACATGGGAGTGAGGGCACTGACACCTAGGCTGGGAAAATTAGGGTCCTAGTAACAGGAAGGGAGGCGCACTCACTCTCTGAGAGCCACAGGGTCCAACCACAGTGCCTAAGAGCAGAGGCCCTGAAGAGGAGCTAAGCAGAGGCCAAGCCCACTATCCTATTGGTTCTTAATCCTAATGGAATGCACAGGAATAAAACTTCCCAAGTCAGTGAAGAAGAAATAGCCTAGGCATCAAAGGAAATCAATGAGGTTCACAGTGAGAGTGATTCAGGGACAGAGCTTTGAGACAGGCTGGAAATAAAGAGAGATGACGCAGGAGAAAGGGACCACCTTTGTCTGGCTACTTAGTTACTGTTATATCAGTTTTGCTTTGCTTCCTCCACTATATTGCCAGAGAACATTCCATGTGAGTCTCTGAAAAATCCTGCTATACTTTCCCTAAGAGCAAGGAAGCAGAAGCTGAGCAACAAATCAGAAATCACTAACACAGTTCATAAATCTAGGAAGGAAACAAACCAGAGGTAGCATTAGCACTGAAATTTTTCTGACTTAGCTTTTGTGTTTAGACATTTCTGTATTTTTTAAAATCACTTTTTCTACTAGAGCCACAAGATTTGACCTTTTAATAACCATAGAACTGCCCTAAATTCATTGCCATATCCCTTGCCTTCTCTGAGCTCTCCCCACCTGCCCTCCTCCCTACCTAGTAAGAGTTTCCATTACCTAATTGGATAAAAATTTCTCCTACAAGCTATATAGGTTTTAAAGTAGGGACCATGTAACTAATTAAAAGACTCAGGCAAGATTAATAGGAGAAAAATCTCAAGGAGGAATCCATTAATCCAATCCTTTTGTCTTACATAGGAAGACCTTAAGGGAAATAAAGATCATTAAACTAGACTTTAAATCTCTTGGATCCTGCCTTTAAAAAAAAAAAAAAATGCTTATCACTGAAGCTTTTTTAAAATCTTAGTTACAAAACAAATTTTTACTTAAATTATGTAAGCATGGAAAACAAGTGGGTTGAGGACATTTGCTTTAAAAATAGTGATAGAATCAACGCTACCGTTGATTACTTGGAAGGATTGGTCATTGTTTACCACCCTGTAAGAGAAGGCCAGACGCACACACACTATTTGTTTGGCTCCCTTTGGGTCTAACTCTTAATAAAGAGTGCACTGAGAAAAAGGGTAGAATTACTTCAGATTAAATCATTTGGCCTAGTTAGATGCGTACTATGTAGATACAGCATCAAAATATGCTACAAATGGGGTCATTCCTACTTGAACAAGCTATGAACACTTAAGTCTGTAAAAGGGGAAGAAGAAAAGTATAGATCAGCCCGCTCATCACATAGTCTTCCTTGTGATTTTTTTTTTTCCCCATTAGTTCACCATTGCATCTTTTCCTTCTGAGGTGCCTGAAGTCAGGGATGAGTTCCAGCCCTGTACTGCCGAGGAGAGGTTTTTTTCGTAGGATGCCATATGACAGCACTTTGCTTAGGGACGCACTTATCACACCCTTCCTCAAAGGACCTGCCAAATATTGGTGCCTTCCCAGCAGATCCGCATGCACAAAAACCATGGCCATGCTGTGCAGGGTTGCCATTACCTTTACTTACTAATATTCATATAGAAAATTCTACCTCAAAACATGCACAGACACATGGCAACAAGTGTATCATACAGACAGAAGAGAGATTTGTACTCTCACCTCACTGAAGAGCAGACTGCAAGAGACACTAATGCGCCTCTTGGGGGTTGGGGGATGATGGCTAACCAGGAAGAAACCAGAACTAGAGCATAAATAAACCCCTCCTGATGCAGACTACCTCTCCTAAGGCTAGTCAGATGCCTGTACTAAGAGAAACAGATGCTGCTTGCATTAACAGAATACCACTAAACACTNAATTCTACCTCAAAACATGCACAGACACATGGCAACAAGTGTATCATACAGACAGAAGAGAGATTTGTACTTTCACCTCACTGAAGAGCAGACTGCAAGAGACACTAATGCGCCCTGGGGTTGGGGGATGATGGCTAACCAGGAAAAAACCAGAACTAGAGCATAAATAAACCCCTCCTGATGCAGACTACCTCTCCTAAGGCTAGTCAGACGCCTGTACTAAGAGAAACAGATGCTGCTTGCATTAACAGAATACCACTAAACACTAAAAAAAGAAAAAAAGGAAAAGAGGAAAAGAACATTTGCTAGGAAAATCAATGATTTCTTTGATCTTTTTTTTTTGAATGATTTCCAGGATTGAATTACTCAACTAGGTGGACTGATTTAAAACTTCTCAGGATAATTCCCAACACTGAGTAGTCTTACCCAAGAGCTTTTGGCTATGCTGGTTTCCCAATTTTCTCAGTCTTAATTCAGGAGTGGACAGAATGACTTATGTCAAAGAATGAAAAAATACCTTTGAAATTTTACAAAATATTCTAACAAATCAACTTCAATCACTTAAAGTTGTAGCTGCTTCCAAATACAAATGCCGCATTTGTTTTAACAATCCAGGATGTCTGAAGAATAGTAAAGAGCTGCTCAGCACTTCTTTCACTGTAGGAAACTATAAATTCCACAGACAGGCCATACAATGCAGCTCTTATTTAGAAAAGGAAGAGAAAGCGAAGGCACGAGACAATATATTATTTATTTTTAGTGTTTTTTACAGTCGAACTATTTGACTTAGGCTGCAAGAAGCAGAGCGAGATAATCCCATATGAAGCACCTCTTAACTTCAAACCTCTGTTAAGGGTTTGAAGGCAGATGGAGGATGTCTGCTGGCCTTGATAAGAAACTGTAAAAGAAAGGACAGACCCTTAGGAAGTGGAAAGAAACACAAAAGTCTATTCATTACTCAACTTAGTAAAATTATGATAAAGTACAGTTGCGCTATTTGTCTAAGGAGGGGGCTGTAATTCTTAAATGTAGAGCATACATCTTTTTACCACAGTGATCTAAATTTTAATAGGAGGATGAGTCGATATGCTTCTTTTTAAAATTGTTCTGACGTCAGAAAAGTTATAAACCTGACTGCTCTTGATATTACTACTTAATCATTGAAAGAAAAATTCATGTGTGGGAAAAAACTATAAAAAATTTCATCTGAAGCTTTCTTTTATTAAAAGGAAGCATTTTTAAAATACACTTCTCACCAGGGATAATGCCAAGTATGTGCTTCAAAGCCTGTTTCTCTTTGATGGAAGCTAGAGACAACTCATAGTCTAATTGTCAAGGGTCCTTGGAGTTCACTCCCAACCCATTCATTAATCACTGGAAATATTTATTGGATGACTACCATCTACCCACTGCGATTGTTTTATAGAGAGGATTTTTTTTTTTTTAATGTCTGTCTCATAGTGCTGATCTCTGAGGCATTCCCTGTCAACCTTGGTGTAGCTCTGAATTCCGACCACATTTCCCTCTTCATTGATAATAAGCAAGTGAGGAAGAATGCGGTGCGATACAGTTACTCAGAGAGCCTCTGTAAATCTTTAAAGCTACAGCAGTTTTCTTCCATATTTATTACTTAAAGCAACAGTTCAAAATAAAGTCAGGATTTTGCTGTTCCCTGTATGCTTGTCTACGTACATAGATCGTAAATAATCCACACTTGTAAAAATTAGTTAAACTAGATAATCTGTGGAATTTTCTATTTTACTTTATTATATTAGCAAATTGTACAATTTTTTTTCTTTTCATTGTAATTTATTTGCTTGCATTGCTTTCACATTTTTATTACTTCTTTGAGCTTTATAAATGTCAACATTTTTAGGAACACCAGATTTACGTACCATTACTGCTTTAATGAGCAAAATAAATGCAAAATATGTCAGTAAATATTGGTAGATAGATCTAAATTGTTAAATTATAATCTTAAAAATATAACTTAAAATATAACTTTCAAATTATATTAACCTTTAAGAGAAAATTGCCTTACAAAGCTTAAGGTACTTGACTTTCTAGAATTTGAATTAATTTTTTTTTTTGGCTTAACTTAAATATTAAAGCAGTTCTCTAAATAAAAAATGGTATAAAATCATGTTCCAATTTAGAAATCTTAAAACAAGGACTTAGAAATTGTTATTAATTCATTAACATGAAAATACCTCTTAATATTAACTACTCTAATCAAAAGTATTTAGTTTAAAAGTTTTTAAATATTAATTTATTTGGCTGTGTTAGGTCTTAGTTGCCTCATGAGAACTTTTAGTTGCTGCCTGTGGGATCTAGTTGTTCCCTGACCAAGGAATGAACCAGGGCCACCTGCATTGGGAGTGTGAAGTCTTAACCACTGGGCCACCAGGGAAGTCCTTAAAAGTTTAACAGTAGAATCAAGTGAAAATTAGAGTAGGCTGGGTGCTACAATGTATTTTTGCTTTGTTTTCAAAAACTATATACATAATAGAAATATAGAAATGATAGACTTACCTGTCTACAGACATTTGACACCAACAAATGTTTAAATATTTTTACTCACAGTTTCCTGACCTGCTAATGAGTAGAGTTGGATCCCCGTGCAGCTGGATACAGGGCCAAGGGGAACCCAGGGCTGAGGCTGGCCCACTGGTATGTGGGTAATCCCCTAGCACTAAAAGGCTATAAGGAAAACTCCAAAATGGTACTTCCTAGGGCAGTGCCCTCATGGTATCTCCCCAAAATGCATCTACATCCCCAGCTGCCTCCTACCTCTTCAAGAGGCTCTTCAAGTTCAGCAAGTGGGTCTGACTCAGGGTTCTGTCAAACTACTGCCTCTGGGTGCATGCCCTTCAAGAGTTGAGTCTGTTCCTATAGCCCTCTGGCTAACCTTCAGAGTCAAGTGTCCTGGGGCTTTTCTTCCCAGGGCAGGACCTTCAGCTGGGAACTTAATATTGGGTTTGGACTCCTTGCTCCTTGTAAAGAAACTCTGCAATAGTGATTATTCTTCCTTTTGTGAATCACATATGGATTTGGGGTCTTGACTATACCACTCCTCCACCCCCCAACCCATCTCATTGTGGTTCCTTCTTTATCTCTTCAGTTGTGCAAAGTCTTTTCAGCTAGTTTTCAATTCATTCTCATAGATGAGAGTTGCTTTGTAAATAGTTATAATTTTGGTGTGTCTCTGGAGAGGAAGTGAGCTTAACGTCTTCCTACTCCACCATCTCCTTGGGTTCATTTTTTTTAATTATCATAATAGAAATACATTTGGTATGGAATATATGAAAAATCATTAAATTATACACTTGAAAGGATGAATTATATGGAATATAAATCATTTATCTCAATAAAGTTGCTACCAGAAAAAAACTGTTCATTAGGTTTCTCACTTTCCCTGTTCTTTTGTAATATGGAGAGTATTTCTTAACAAAGCACAGCTCAAAGCGGAGGAAAACACTAAGCCTCCGAGAGACCATAGCAATTATCCTTCTGCCCTGGAATTCTTCCTTCGATAGGCACAAGAGGTTTTCTGAACATGTGCAGCTGAAATGCATCTGCTCTAAACCAAATGTCTTAAAATGGTAGAATATGTTCACATGAAAAGAAAAAAAAAATTCCCTAAGTTAAAGTCTTTTGTAGCATTTATGTCATGTAAGAGATGCCAATGGGTCTAAAGCTTAAGAAAAAATATAATAAGATTAAAAGAAATTGTGCACTCAAAACTAAGAACCAGAATAGAGGATAAAATTTAATTCAAAGAATTTATTCAGTAGTTCTTAGGACTTAAACTGCCTTCGGGTATGTTAACCCTAAGATGTCAAAAATGCACTGAGTGGCAGACTGGTAAGCTAATGCAAAAATGTGCCCCTTTGCTATCTGTGAAAGAAGGTTACTCTTCACTTTTTAATATAACTGTGGCCTTTCTATCATCTACTTTATATGTAAATCATCTGGTTCTACTAATAAAAACACAACCTACTAAATTCTCTGATTCCACAGCCCAAAATCTGTTCTTTTTATGATTTTCTTCTTAAATCATATAATGTTCTGTTTAGATCCTAATGGTGCATGATTACACATAGACATATACAGAGACATACTCGCATGTTCACATAGTCTCAGTATTAAGACAGAGATTACTGAAACCTTTGAATTATTACAAATCATACTTTAAATACTCCCATTGGACAAAGCATCGCAGAATACTTTCTGGTACTCTACCATAAAGGCAAGAATTTATTCCGATTCTTGGGCAGTTAGACAGAGGCCAATACCTAGCTAGATGGTAAAAGATTGGTGAGATGATTGAAAAATTGAAGAGAAGGAGGCTTGGAAAGAAGTGTGTGAGTAGAATAATTGGAAAATGCCCAGATCATGAAAATATTTGTACCTCCTTCTAACATCAGTCCCCATAAACGGAGCCTTAATAACCCAGATGTATAAGCTGAGTGTGAATGTGAATCATTCTCCTTCCATGGTTGACCAATGTTATTAATGTCCAATTTACCAGCAGTAGTGGCCAAACATGATGTCTTAAGGAAACTAGCAGCTATCTGGTAATTGTTCCATTAAATTGTGACTTTTTCATTGCCAAGGAAGTAACCCATAAAATACTGCCTTCAACTAAAGTTTCACATTTTAAATTAGCAAGCTGATGTCCACAGGCAATGATCCTATAGAATAGTCAAATGCCTTGTTGGAAACTTAGCTGCATTATTAATTTGCAGACAAGACTTTTGTAAGTTTGGTATGCTGACTTACAGGATGTGTTATTTGCTCTAAATCAGTGACTGATACACATGGTTCTGTTTCTCAAAAATGTGCAAGTCTTACTTTGAAGGGGAAAGAGGGCAGACAAGGCTCCTATAATTGTATCTAGTATTCTTCATGACAATTGTTTGCTTTTGAGCCCAGAAATTTGCTTTTCTACAAGTTTTAGTACCCAAGGAAGATATATGTATACTAATGAACACAATAATGGTTTCTCTGAGTGAGAAACAGAGGCTGTATCCTAATTATTTTGGTTTTATCCTGTCTCTAGGCAAACAGTTTAAAATTTCAGCTATGCTATTGTTTGATATTGACTATCAAGAATAAACAGGATTTCTGCTCTATAGTCGGGACTGGGAAGAATTAGGATAGAACTTGGGGGGATTGTTGTACAGTAATGATAGTCAATGAGTGTGTTTCAAGCATATATAGAAAGGACCACTGAGTCCTCTAAAAAATGAAGGATTGGATCATATCACTAAGGAAAAGCTACCAAGAAAATCAGGATTCTGTCCAAATGGAGAACATGGAATAGGTAGAGGAGAAACAAAATGAAATCTACCTTATCTATCTGTGAAAATGAGAACTCTAGCCTGCATGTTTATTCTCCCACTTTCTGAATATGTATCTAATGTTACATATGTGCATGTGTTTAAGTGCACACTCATTTCATTTTCCTTTCTTTCCTTTTATAGTATTAAATAGACTATTGGCAGTGGCCAGATTTGACTTTTATAGAACAGGTTGCAAAATACTGATCTCTTCCTGTGGTTCCATGAGTGATGTTTTATCCTTTAAAAAAGTCCTTTTTCAAGGACTGTTTCCACTACTTAGAACCAAAAAAACTCAAATAGTGATTATGTATTAATAGACATACATTATACTATGTGTGTGTGTATATATATATATATATATATATATATCACCCATGATTTTATGGCCAATAAAATGAAGACAGTGTACTGAAAAGACAATCCAGAAAATCTGTAAATCCAATCATTGTTCAAAATCTTGCATATCAGAATTACTTAAATCTACCAAGTTATTTTTTAATCAAATTTCATCAACTCCAATTCAATCTACTTCTAGCCTGAGGAAGAAGTGTAAAATACTGTTAATAACAAATGTTGTACTGAGTGCCTCCTGTGTATCAGACTCTGATACAACTCATGAGTTATGTTTTGTAATTATGCCAATATTGACAAATAGGAAATTGACATTAACAACTTTCCATAATCACATAGTAAGCAGCAGCGTTATATTCTCAACTATGATATTGTCTCCTTAAAAATCATTGCATTCAAGAAGTCTGTAAAGAGGCCTTAGGAATATTGCCTGTTAGGGTAAAGGGAATAAAATAGTTTGTAGGGACAACATTGTAAAACACAAACAATACTGCTAAGTCACTTCAGTAGTGTCTGATTCTGTGAGACCCCATAGACGGCAGCCCACCAGGCTCTCCCATCCCTGGGATTCTCCAGGCAAGAATACTGGAGTGGGTTGCCATTTCCTCCAATGCATGAAAGTGAAAAGTGAAAGTGAAGTCTCTCAGTCGTGTCCCACCCTTAGCATGGACTGCAGCCTACCAGGCTCCTCCATCCATAGGATTTTTCAGGCAAGAGTACTGGAGTGGGGTGCCACTGCCTTCTCCACAAACAGTACTAAGTTATATTAAACTAGATTCCAAAATGGGCTTCCTCAGAGGCTCAGCAGTAAAAAATCTGCCTGCGATGCAGGAGGTACAAGGTACATGGAATCAGTCCCTGGATTGGGAAGTTCCCCTGGAAGAGGGCATAGCAATCCACTCCAGTATTCTTACCTGGAGAATTCCATGGACAGAGGAGCCTGGCAGGCTACAGTCCAATGAGTTGCAGAGTCGGACTGACTGAAATGACTGAACACGCATATTCCAAAAAAAACTGTAGAAGAAAGTTTGGGTTTTTTTGTTTTAGGGTAGGAGAAGCTTCAAACACTTGCACACAAAAAAGATCAAATATTTCAGATGCAGAAGTGACCAGGAGGCAAACAAAGGAGCATGGATAATGATCAGCCTTTCCACGAAACCTACATCTTACCCAAAGAGAAGCAACAGATCCCCTACATCTTAGGACAGAAAGGTAGGACAGTTACTGACTGAAACATACAAGAAAAGAGAGGAATCTCCTAATAGATCCCTCAGGGTGAGTTGTTCAGCCCACTTCATTCCAGTAAGTGGAAACAGTAAATAGAATCAGACAAAGCAGTCAGCCTAAGCAAAATTAGAAGTAAATACATGAGGGGTTCCCTGGTGGTTCGGTGGTGAAGAATCTGCCTGCCAGACATGGATTGAATCCCCGAACCAGGAAGATCCCACTTGCCCTGGAGCAACTCAGCCCATGCATTACCACAAGTGAGCCTGTGCTCTGAAGCCCAGGAGCCACAACTACTGAGCAACGTGCTGCAGCTGCTGAAGCCCACCCGCCCTACTGCCCCTGCTCTGCAACAAGAGATGCTGCCACAATGAGAAGCCTGTGCACCACAACTAGAGAGTAGCCCCACTTGCTACAGCTAGAGAGAAGATTGCACAGCAATGAAGACCCAGCACAGCCATAAATAAATAAACAAATTATTTTTTAAAAGTAAACATATGCACCTACAGATCAGAATCCACTAACCAACTGAAATCAAAGCCAAGAAGAGAGAAGTATTCCCCCAAAATGTGGCCACTATAGCAAAGATATGCAAAATACTACTGTGAAGATGTGATTTATACCCTCAGAAAAGAAATGAAATTTTTTAAAAAAGGTATCCATTAAAAAAAAGTATCACCTGAACAACTTAAATATTGAAAAATAATTATATAAGAAAGCAATTTTATGGCCATACCATCCTGAATGTGTGCAATTTTGTCTGATCTTGGAAGCTAAGCAGAGTCAGGAATCGTTAGTACTTGGATGGGGTAAACATATAGTCTTAAATTCTGATATTAGAACAGAAGAAAGACTGAAAACTAATTTAGATAGAACTTTAAAAGTAGAAAATAAAAAAAATATAAAAAACTATGAAGATGATTCAATATAAGGAAAGAGCAAAAATTAATAATACAGAAAACAAAGTTCAATGTAATAGTAAACAAAGATAAAACCTTATTCTTTGAAAAGTCTAATGAAATTGACAATACACCAACATAACTGATTAAGATAAAAGGCAAAAATATACAGTGTGGCAGAATTTTTAAGATTAATAAAAGAATACTATTAAAAGCTTTTGACAATAAATAAAACTGAAGTGAAACTGACCGTTTCCTAGAAAAAACATTACTTAAAATGACATCATACTTAAAAACTCAGAATCAGTAAGGAAGAGAAAATAAACTCAAGTGAAAAATGAGCAAGAAACAAAACAGACATTTCATTTAAAAGGAAACTGAAACACTTTTAAAAAAACATATAAAAAGATGATCTCATTAGTAATTTTAAAAATATAAGTTAAAATCACAATAAGAAATCATTTTAGTCCCACTAGATTGTTGTTAAAGTCATAAATCTCCATAGGTGAAGCTACAAAATCTCATACACTACTGTTCAGCTGATTGGTACAAATTCTTTGGAAATTCTCTANATTTAAAAGGAAACTGAAACACTTTTAAAAAAACATATAAAAAGATGATCTCATTAGTAATTTTAAAAATATAAGTTAAAATCACAATAAGAAATCATTTTAGTCCCACTAGATTGTTGTTAAAGTCATAAATCTCCATAGGTGAAGCTACAAAATCTCATACACTACTGTTCAGCTGATTGGTACAAATTCTTTGGAAATTCTCTAGTATATCAGAAGGTGAGCAGAATATACAACTCAGCAAATCTACTACTCGCTTTGATCTCTATTCAGGAAAACTCCAGTGGGCAACTGACTATCCTATACTCAAGCAAATCTTAGAGCATCACATTTTTTAAGTGTAGGAGACAGAGTAATAAAAATAATAGAATGGAAACTCAAGAAATATACCTAGATGCATGTGGAAATTTAGTGTATAAAAAGGATATCTCAAACAAGTTGGGGAACATATATGATTTACACAACAGCAGGTTTAGGACAACTAAGTAACTATCTTGGAGAAGGCAATGGCACCCCACTCCAGTACTCTCGCCTGGAAAATCCCTTGGGTGGAGGAGCCTGGTGGGCTGCAGCCCATGGGGTCGCTAAGAATTGGACACTACCGAGCAACTTCACTTTCACTTTTCACTTGCATGCATTGGAGAAGGAAACGGCAACCCACTCCAGTGTTCTTGCCTGGAGAATCCCAGAGACAGGGAAGCCTGGTGGGCTGCTGTCTATGGGGTCACACAGAGTCGGACACAACTGAAGCAACTTAGCAGCAGCAGCAAGTAGCTATCTAAAAAAAAATAAGCTGGATTCGTACCTCATATCCTATACCTTGATAAATTCAAAATAGATATGATTTTTTAGTTTTTTAAATTTGTTTTAAAATTTTTACTTTTTAATTATAGTTGATTTACAATGTTGTGATACTTTCAGGTGTACAGAAAAGATATTCCATTATATATATTTATGTACATATTCTTTTTCATATTTTGTACATTTTAGGTTATTTCTGTGATTGTTGTTTAGTTGCTAAGACACGTCCAACTCTTGTGACCCCATGGACTATAGCCCATCAGGCTCCTCTGTCCACGGGATTTTCCAGGCAAGAATACTGCAGTGGGTTGCCATTTCGTCCTCCAGGGAAACATCCTGACCCAGGGGTTGAACCCTAATCTCCNTGATTTACAATGTTGTGATACTTTCAGGTGTACAGAAAAGATATTCCATTATATATATTTATGTACATATTCTTTTTCATATTTTGTACATTTTAGGTTATTTCTGTGATTGTTGTTTAGTTGCTAAGACACGTCCAACTCTTGTGACCCCATGGACTATAGCCCATCAGGCTCCTCTGTCCACGGGATTTTCCAGGCAAGAATACTGCAGTGGGTTGCCATTTCGTCCTCCAGGGAAACATCCTGACCCAGGGGTTGAACCCTAATCTCCTGCATTGGCAGATGCTTTACCACTGAACCACCTGGGAAGCTCTTTTAGATTTTTATAACATATTGAATACAGTTTCCTGTGCTAAACAGTAGGACTTTGTTGTTTGTCTATTTTATATGTGAGTGAGTGAAATCACTCAGTCGTGTCCAACTCTTTGCAACCCCATGGATTGTAGCCTACCAGGTTCCTCCGTCTATGAGATTTTCCAGGAGAGAAAACTGGAGTGGGTTGCCATTCTCCAGGAGATCTTCCCAACCCAGGGACTGAACCCAGGTCTCCCACACTGTAGGGAGATACTTTACCATGTGAGCCACCAGGGAAGTCCATTTAATATATAGTACTGTGTATACGTTAATCCCAAACTCCTAATTTCTCTCTCCACCTATCCTTTTCTCCTTTGTAACCACATGTCTTTGAGTTTATTTGTATTTTGAGGATAAGATTATTTATATCAACTTTTTAGATTCCACTTATAAGTGATATATTATATTTCTTTCTCTGCTTTACCTCACTTAGTAGGATCCATCTCTAGATCTGTCCATATTGCTGCAAAGGACAATAATTCATTCTTTTTATGTTGTTCTTGTTGTTGTTCAGTCACTAAGTCATGTCCGACTCTTTGTGACCCCACAGACTGCAGCGCACCAGGCTCCTTTTTATCCACTTTCTCCAGGAGTTTATTCAAACTCATGTCCGTTGAGTCGGTGATGCTATCTAACCATCATCTGCTGCCGCCCCCTTCTCCTTTTGCCTTCAATCTTTACCAGCATCAAGGTCTTTTCCAATGAGTCAGCGCTTTGCATCAGGTGGCCAAAGTATTTGGAGCTTCAGCTTCAGCATCAGTACTTCCAATGAAAATTCAGGTTGATTTCCTTTAGGACTGACTGGTTTGATCTTGCTGTCCAAGGGACTCTCAAGAGTCTTCTCCAACATCGCAATTCAAAAACATCAATTCTCTGGCACTCAGCCTTCTTTAGAGTCCAACTTTCACATGACTATTGGAAAAACTATAGCTTTCACTATACGGACCTTTGTTGGCAAAGTGATGCCTCTGTTTTTAATATACTGTTTAGGTTTGTCAAAGCTTTCCTTCTAAAGAGTAAGCATCTTTTAATTTCATGGCTGCAGTCACCATCGGCAGTGATTTTGGAGTCTCCCAAAATAAAGTCTGACACTGTTTCCCCATCTATTTTCCATGAAGTGATGGGACTGGATGTCATGATTTTAGTTTTTTTGAATGTTGAGTTTCAAGCCATCTCTTTTACTCTCCTTTTTCACTTTCATCAAAAGGCCCTTTAGTTCTTCTGTTTTCTGCCATAAGGGCAGTGTCATCTGCATATCTGCAGTTGTTGATATTTCTCCCAGCAATCTTGATTCCAACTTGTAGTTCATCCAGCTCAACATTTCACAGGATGTACTCTGCAGAAAGCTTAAATAAGCAGGGTGACAATATACAGCCTTGTCATATTCTTTCCCCAATTTTGAACTATTCAGTTGTTTCATGTCCAATTCTAAGTGTTGCTTCTTGACCCACATACAGGTTTCTCAGGAGACAGGTAAGGTAATCTAGTACTCCCATCTCTTTAAGAATTTTGCAGAGTTTGTTGTGATCCACACAGTCAAAGGCTTTAGTGTAGTCAATGAAGTAGAAGTACATGCTTTTCTTGAACTTCCTTGCTTTCTCAATAATCCACAAATGTTCTCAGTTTGATCTCTGATTTCTCTGCTTCTTTGAAACCAAGTATGTACATCTGGAAGTTCTCAGTTCACATACTGCTGAAGCCTAGCTTGAAGGATTTTGAGCATAATCTTGCTAACATGTGAAATGAGCATGACTGTTCCATAGTTTGAACATTCTTTGGCATTTCCCTTCTTTGGGATTGGAATGAAAACTGACCTTTTCCAATCATGTGGCCACTGGTGAGTTGAGTAATATTCTATTGTATATATTCAAATTGATAAATTCAAAATGAATACTTGATTTAAATAGGGAAGTGAAACTATAAAATTACAAGAAGAATCCACTTGATGATTGATTATTTTAAACTCAGAAAGTCCTTTCAAACTATGACACAAAACTATGACACATTTTGATTCTCTGTCAAAATCAAGNTTGATAAATTCAAAATGAATACTTGATTTAAATAGGGAAGTGAAACTATAAAATTACAAGAAGAATCCACTTGATGATTGATTATTTTAAACTCAGAAAGTCCTTTCAAACTATGACACAAAACTATGACACATTTTGATTCTCTGTCAAAATCAAGAAGATCTGACTTTTAAAATATATATATAGCAAAAAGTATCATGGGGATAGTCAAAAAACAAGGAACTGGAGAAAGAATTTGCAATTTGCATGTCATTAAAATAGAAATAGCTCCTAATATTCAATAAGAAGAAAACTGATATATTTTTTCAATGTAAAAACAAGCAAAGGCTGTGAACATACAGTTCACCCCAAAAATGAAATATAAGAACTAGGAAAAGATATCCATCTCAGTTCATGGTAAGAGATGTGCTAATTAGCCAGTACCATTGCCCTTAGAGAAGACTCTTGAGAGTCCCTTGGACTGCAAGGAGATCTAACCATTCAATCCTAAAGAATATCAACCCTGAATTGGCAGGACTGATTGGTAGAAGCTGAAGTTCCAGTACTTTGGCCACCTGATGCAAAGAACTGACTCACTGGAAAAGACCCTAATGCCAGGGAAGATTGAGGGCAGGAGGAGAAGGGGATGATGGAGGATGAGATGGCATTGACTCAATGGATATGAGTTTGAGCAAACCCCAGGAAATAGTAAAGGACAGGAAGCCTAGTGTGCTGCGGTCCATGGGGTCACAAAGACTCAGACACAACTGAGTGAATGAACAGCAAAAACATTCTTTATCTATCAGGTTGATAAAGATTGAAATTGATACTATTTGTCCTTTTATCTTGTCTGCTGGCATCCCCACACTACAGTAAAATGCTTCTAAAATGTAGCTTCCTCTCAGGTAGTTCTGGGAGCATATTGCTTCTTTATCACTACATCATGAAAAACTGCATTACCTTATAAAATCTGGCACTACATTGTCAGGCAACCAATGAAATTAGATCAAAATGTAGAAAATTTCTTTTGCAATCTAAAGAGAGAAAAGCCTCCTAAAGGTCAATAAAATAGTACTTAGAATGCTAATAATAATAAAGCCACATGCCTCGCAGTATATTTGGCATACATTTTAATGCTGAATCTTTTTAATATTAAGGCTGGATTCTTTACTAAGGAAGACATAGTCTAGTTGACAGTCTAATGCAGAAATGTTTCATTGTTTTGGGAGAAAGCAACATGACTGGACAGAGACACTGGCAAGTCACTCATAAACAAGCAATGAGGGAATATTTGGTGTTCATTTAAGATGAAAACTTCATTGAAAAACAATGAAGAAAAAAATGGAAAAAAAAATCCTTAAAAGTGAAAAACAAAAGAAGTCCTTTTAGAAGAACAGTACTATTCTTGTAGCTTTTTTAGAAGATAAATGTGTTCAGAACAGCCAAGCATAGCCATTCTTTTCCTCGCAGTCCTTAGCCATAAAGCCACTGCTATGTTGGGTTCAGCGTCATGCATCAGTGTACTTTGCTCTTCATCAAACAAGCTATATGAAAGAATATCTGGAATGAATATGCAATTTTATGCTCTGTAGAAAGAAGAGATTCCTCCATGCTCATCATATTATGATGTGGTAATTTTGTCTACAAACATGCAGACTGTAACGCATTATTGAACAAAAACCACTGACCTCTACTATGTCAGCTCTGACACCAACAACATGTATCGTTAACTTTGAGTCATGTATCAAAAAGTGTAGAAGAAATACATTACAGCTGGATCAGCTACCGTCCTCTCCTCTGTTTAAGAAAAATAGTGATCCGGAGCAGTTCTTCATTATTTAGGATAGAAGCTGCCCCTCCCACTCAGGGCAGAGCAACACTGGGTTCTTTAATTGCCTTTTCATTCAGATCTGTTCTTCTGGCTAAAACTTTTCCAGCTCCATTCACCTTTTCAAGAATATGACTCCAAGATGAAAGAAATGATGTGTGACAATATCCAGAATAAAATCTTGAAATCTGCTTATACAAACTAAAGCTATCAGGAAAAGACATTTTTATCCAATTAAACATGAAACCATCAGCTAGCAAGTGTCAGGCAAATACACAAAAGCCTAAGAATGATTAGTTCATCAGTCTGATAACCAGTTACCATAATATCTCTAATTCTAAAAACATACTGAGAACTACAGAGTAAGACCACAAAATCTCATATGAAAGATGAAGTAAATATAGTCACATGTTGCACAGGCAAGTTAAGGCAGGAAATTTTGTTTTAGTTCACTCCTATTTTCATTTTAGACCCAGAAAAAGTTAAATATTATTCAAATTTTAACTTATTTTCCTGCCTTCAATCATCCTCCCTATGGCCCTCTATACAAAATTATTCTAATCATTGGTAAGCTGTTATCTAACACCACTGGATTATTAGACAAAAATTTATTATTGTTTTTACTACTTCCAGAAATTCTCTAATTTTATTTAAATAAGCATATGGGATGTGATAACAGTAGGAAAATAATGATGTTTTATGTCCCAGATATGGAGAGAGATTTAAGGACAACTAGGACTTACTGAGGGATGTTAAAGGATACAACATAAATGAGTGACTTCTGTATAAGTGTCCTTGAAAGGAAGGTAGTAGCATAGCAAAAAACCTTGTGAATTCTCAATTCTATTTTCTATTCAAATAAGGCAATACTTTGTCCCCAAATTTAACATATTCCTTTAAAATCACCTTACTTACTTCACTATGATAAGTATATTAACTTTGAAAACTGAATAAAAAGTATTTTTAGCATTTAAAAAATATTATAATGAACTATAAAAACATCCTTCATATTCTGTCATTGTTAAAATCAAATCAGATAAGAATATGGATATGAAATGGAAAACCCATTCAAATAATGTTTTAACCAAAAAATTGCATTCATATAAAGTAAAATAAAAAAGATTTATGCAGGAAAAATGTTTCTGGATGGAAAAATGGAGATCTATTGTCTCCTTAGACAATATTGTCTAAGTAGCTGCTATTGTCTACTTAGCTGCCAATATCTTCCTAGATATGAATAACACTCACCCAAACAACAAATCTTTAAAGTTGTAAAATGGGGTGTGTGTCTGGTGTGCATGATTTTAAAATATATACTACTAGTACACAAATAATATTTAATGTAAAAGTAACCTCTTCTATCATCAGATAAAGGACAAACATGATTTACCTTAATAAATTTCTAAAAGAATTTTAATAAATTCATAATAGAATCAGGACTGAAACTTCATAACTTTTAAAATCTAAAATCATATTGACCTTTCAACAGAATCTAATCTCAGATGATTCAATTTATTTAATCCTTGCCAAGATATAACACTCTCTTGGAGAAAATTGTTTTCAAGTGAAAGGAACAAGCTTCTAAAGGTTATAAAGCAACAAAATAATTTATATATACTTATTTCTGAGATGCTTAATTAAATTAAATTAACTTTCCTCATATGATACCCAAGTTACAGTGACTCTGAAAAGATTTTATGAACAAAAATAAATGTTTCTCAGCCAAAACATATATAAATCAAAAGTCAAACTGTCATTCTGAAAACAAACATATCTTCACTTAAAATGTGAATTAAAGATTTTAATTAATTTGCAAATAAGCATGAAAAAATTAACCACTCACAAAAATATCAGTACCCAACTTCTATAAAGAGGTTTAACTCATGGCTATAAATTTTTATCCCTTAGTATAAAAGTAAATGGATATTTTCCATGTGGGTTAAATATGCAATGTGATTTTTTTTTTTTACCAATTTATGGATCTATTCATAAACTAATAGGCTCAAAAAAAATGAATCAACAGGCAAGAAAAATGGATTGTTATTAAGTTTACATATTAAGTAATTTTAGCACTTTTATTAACAATTCGATTTTCTTAAAACCTCTACATATACATATGTGGTATTATAGTTTGTTTTATCATCAACTTAGAATCCATTCATTTTAAAGCATGCTCAGAGATTTTGTTTTTAACATGGGAATTACTCAATCATGTGCCTAATATGAGGAGGCAATTCAGAAGGAAAGGTGAGGTTGACGATATAAGAATGAAAAACAAGAANTATTATAGTTTGTTTTATCATCAACTTAGAATCCATTCATTTTAAAGCATGCTCAGAGATTTTGTTTTTAACATGGGAATTACTCAATCATGTGCCTAATATGAGGAGGCAATTCAGAAGGAAAGGTGAGGTTGACGATATAAGAATGAAAAACAAGAAGGTGGCTCAGAGGTTAAAGCGTCTGCCTGCAATGTGGGAGACCTGGGTTCGATCCCTGGGTTGGGAAGATTCCCTGGAGAAGGAAATGGCAACCCACTCCAGTATTCCTGCCTGAAGAATTCTATGGACAGAGGGGCCTGGTGGGCTGCAGTCCACGGATTGCCAAGAGTTGGACATGACTGAGCAACTCTTGGACTCTTGGTAAGAGGAAACTATTCAAATTAGCTCCTAAAAACTTTTGAAATACAAAAATTCCTTTTATTTATTTACTGTTTATAAAGAAACTGATATTGGATTGGATTTTGTTTGTGGAATCCAATTATATCCAAGGAACTATTCTAGAAAGCACTGAGATATAAATGAATAAGTTCTTGTATCAAGAAGCTTACATTCAGTAAAGTGGTGGAGTCACTATGGAAAACAGTATGGAGATTCCTCAACAAATTAAAAATAGAACTACTACAAATGATTCAGCAATTCCACTTCTGGGTATTGCTCCAAAAAAAACACAAACATCAACTTGAAAGGACATATTCACCCCATGTTTATTGCAGCATTATTTTCAGTAGCCAAGATGTGAAAACAACCTAACCATCCATTGATGGATAAATGGATAAAGAAAATGTGTTGTGTGTATGTATATATATATATTTTTTAATCTTTTCATGCTCATTAGCAAATTCATTAAAATTTTCAATATATATATAAATCTTATATATATGTATACATGTATGTATGTATATTAATCAAATACATACCATGAACTTCCAGATATTCAAGGTAGCTTTAGAAAAAGCAGAGGAACCAGAGATCAAATTGCCAACATCCGCTGGATTATCAAAAAAGCAACAGAGTTCCAGAAAAACATCTATTTCTGCTTTATTGACTATGCCAAAGTCTTTGACTGTGTGGATCACCACAAACTGGGGGAAATTCTTCAAGCGATGGGAAGACCAGACCACCTGACCTGCCTCTTGAGAAATCTGCATGCAGGTCAGAAAGCAACAGTTAGAACTGGACATGGAACAATAGACTGGTTCCAAATAGGAAAAGGAGTACGTCAAGACTGTATATTGTCACCCTGCTTCTTTAACTTCTATGTAGAGTACATCATGAGAAACGCTGGACTGGAAGAAACACAAGCTGGAATCAAGACTGCCGGGAGAAATACCAGTAACCTCAGATATGCAGATGACACCACCCTTATGGCAGAAAGTGAAGACAAACTAAAGAGCCTCTTGATGAAAGTGAAAGAGGAGAGTGAAAAAGTTGGCTTAACACTCAACATTCAGGAAGCTAAGATCATGACACCTGGTCCCATTACTTCNGAAATACCAGTAACCTCAGATATGCAGATGACACCACCCTTATGGCAGAAAGTGAAGACAAACTAAAGAGCCTCTTGATGAAAGTGAAAGAAGAAAGTGAAAAAGTTGGCTTAACACTCAACATTCAGGAAGCTAAGATCATGACACCTGGTCCCATTACTTCATGGCAAATAGATAGGGAAATAGTAGAAACAGTGACAGACTTTTTGGAGGGGGCGGGCGGGGGGGTCCAAAACCACTGTGGATGGTGACTGCAGCCATGAAATTAAAAGACGCTTACTTGGAGAAGGAAATGGCAACCCACTCCAGTACTCTTGCCTGGAAAATTCCATGGACTGAGGAGCCTGG
>SJYA01000359.1:0-18507 GCA_006410615.1 Neotragus moschatus | reverse complement strand
ATAGAAGTTAAATAAGCAGAGTGACAATATACAGCCTCGACGTACTCCTTTTCCTATTTGGAACCAGTCAGTTCACTCAGTCATGCCTGACCCTTTGCGAACCCATGGACTGTAGCCCACCAAGCTCCTCCATCCATGGGATTCTCCAGGTTAGAATACTGTAGTGGATTGTTATTTCCTTCTCCAGGGGATCTTCCCAACCCAGGGGTCAAACTCAGGTCTCCCGCATTGTGGGCAGACACTTTAACCTTTGAGCCCAGGGAAAATAGTGTTGTTCCATGTGTTGTTTATTTTATATGAATGGATGTTTATATTTTATATGAATATTAATCATGCATTTCAAATTTGTCTCTCATTAAAAATAAATATATTCTCAAGGTCCTTAGTGTTCTTTACAATGGACCCACTCCGTCTTACACACCCAAGTACAATGAGGCATAAAGTGATTATATCCAATTTAATTCTACTACTAGTGAAGCTTAATCGGCAAAGTAATGTCTCTGCTTTTGAATATGCTATCTAGGTTGGTCGTCACTTTCCTTCCAAGGAGTAAGCGTCTTTTAATTTCATCACTGCAGTCACCATCTGCAATGATTATGGAGCCCAGAAAAATAAAGTCTGACACTGTTTCCACTGTTTCTCCATCTANTGCTTTTATTTCCAGTATTCTGGGAGGTGGATCATAGAGGATCCTGCTGTGATATATATCAGAGAGTGATATATATAATGATAAAAATCATTATTAACAAAACATTAGTAGAGAAGTGGGTAGCATCTTACTGCTTGATAACACCTTTGGTCCTGGTTCCTTTGTGGCATCCAAGGGATTATTCTGAAGTGGACAATGAAAAACCACAGTGAGACTTTGTTCTAGTTTTCTGGAGAGGAGAGTGATTTTCATAATAGTCCTGTGTGAAATGGACTTGAAAACTTTCTCCATTGCTTCCTGCTCAACCTTGGGTGGAGTTGATAAGCTGAGAGCAAGAATCCTGGTGTTGTATGGAATGTGTGGGGCAAAAGGACAGTGAAAGTACAGAAAGACCAGCAGTAACAGAGGACACGTTTTGCTGTTAGGGCAGCAAACTTCTGCACTGTAAGGACATAGCACAGTTCACAGAGGGAGTCAGTGAAGCTCTGTGACCTTTGGACAACGACTGGCGTACCCCAACTATACCCCAAGAAGATGTCCACTGGTCTCCTAGGACAGCATGGAAGAAGAAAGTGTCTCAGGTAGGATAGAAAAGTACAGAGCAGAAAAGAAGCAGAAAAACATCAGAACAAGACTCGGTTGTCTGTGGCTATAGATCCACTCTCTAGGAAAGGAGAATTTATATTGAAATAAGACCATTGTATATCTAAGTTGCTTCCTGGCCTGCATACAGATTTCTCAAGAGGCAGGTCAGGTGATCTGGTATTCCCATCTCTTTCNACAGAAATCTTGATTCCAGCTTGTGTTTCTTCCAGTCCAGCGTTTCTCATGATGCACTCTGCATAGAAGTTAAACAAGCAGGGTGACAATATACAGCCTTGACACACTTCTTTTCCTATTTGGAACCAGTCTGTTGTTCCATGTCCAGTTCTAACTGTTGCTTCCTGACCTGCATACAGATTTCTCAAGAGGCAGGTCAGGTGATCTGGTATTCCCATCTCTTTCAGAATTTTCCACAGTTTATTGTGATCCACACAGTCAAAGGCTTTGGCATAGTCAACAAAACAGAAATAGATGTTTTTCTGGAACTCTCTTGCTTTTTCCATGATCCAGTGGATGTTGGCAATTTGATCTCTGGTTCCTGTGCCTTTTCTAAAACCAGCTTGAACATCAGAAGACTCTTGAGAGTCCCTTGGACTGCAAGAAGATCGAACCAGTCCATTCCAAAGGAGATCAACCCTGGGATTTCTTTGCAAGGAATGATGCTAAAGCTGAAACTCCAGTACTTTGTCCACCTCATGCAAAGAACTGACTCATTGGAAAAGACTCTGATGCTAGGAAGGATTGGGGGCAGGAGGAGAAGGGATAAGCGAGGATGAGATGGCTGGATGGCATCACTGACTCGAAGGGTGTGAGTCTGAGTGAACTCTGGGTGTTGGTGATGGACAGGGAGGCCTGACATGCTGGGATTTATGGGGTCACAAAGAGTCGAACACGACTGAGCGACTGAACTGAACTGAACTGAGTGAAACTTATAGCTAAAGAGCAGGATTCTGTCTAAGGAAGAGAAGATAACATATTTAGGATATTATGATATTTTAAAAGTTGATTATTTTAGGCTAGGCAAAGGCAATATTTATATGTTAAACATATTTATTTTAACCCTATATATTATATCTTAAGTGGCTCAGATGGCAAAGGAGCTACCTACAGTACAGAAGACCCAGGTTTGATCCCTGGATCAGGAAGATTCCCTGGAGAAGAGAATGCCTACCCACTCCAGTATTCTTGCCTGGAGAATCCCATGGACGGACGAGCCTGGTAGGCTACAGTCCATAGGTCACAAACAGTTGGACACAACTGAACAAGTAACACTTAAATTTAAGGATAATCTATGTCAATAACTAACATTCATTATAATTTAAGGATAATCTTTGTTAATTATATAGATTTGAGACAGACCAGACTGATACAGATAAATATGGTTTTTACAGTAGACATGTACAGATCATGTGAGAACTGGACCATAATGAAGGCTGAATGGTGAAGAACTGATGCATTTGAACTGTGGTGCTGGAGAAGACTTTTGAGAGTCGGACAGCAAGGAGATCAAACCAGTCAATCCTAAAGGAAATCAACCTTGAATATTCATTGGAAGGACTGATGCTGAAGCTAAAGCTCCAATACTTTGGCCACTTGATATGAACAGCTGACTCATTGGAAAAGACCCTGATGCTGAGAAAGATTGAGGATAAAAGGAGAAGGGGGTAACAGAGGATAATGTAGTTGGATGGCATCAGCAATTCAGTGGACCTGAACTTGGATAAACTCTGGGAGATTGTAAGGCATAGGGAAGCCTGAGGTGCTTCAGTGCATGGGGTCACAAAGAGTAGGACATGAGTTGGCAACTGACCAACAACAACAATAACATTACTGGTAGAACTGCAAATTGTTGCAGCTACTGTGAAAAGTTATATGGAGATTACACCCAAAATTAAAAGCAAACTACAGTATAATTGAGTAATTGCATTTCTGAGTATTAGATCAAGGAAAACAAAAGCACTGATTTGAAAAGGTATATGTAATCCAATGTTAGCATTGTTTACAATAGACAAGATATGGAAGTAAAGTAAGTGCCACTGACAGGTGAATGGATAAAATGTGGGATATACAGTGGGATGTCACTCAGTCATTAAAAAAATATCATGTTATTTGAAAAACATGAATGTTTCTTGAGGGTGTTATTCTAAGTGACATAATTCAAACAGAAATACAAATACCATTTGATGCCACTTATATGTGGAATTTAGAAAACAAAACTAACAAAAAAGAAAGTGAAAACTGATTCACAGATACAGAGAACAAATTAATATTTGATGTACTGGTATGTGGGGTGGAGAATAGGGGAAAGGGATTAAGAAGTACAAACCTCCAGTTATAAAAGAAGCCATGGGGATATGATATGCATCATAAAGAGTATTGTCAATAATACAATAATAATTTTGTATGGGACAGACAGTCACTGGACTTACTTATCATGGTGATTATTTCATAATAATAAAATGTCAAATCAAAAAAGGAAACAATAAAAATTTATAACAGAGTAGTCATAAGACAATGTAGGTTTAACAAAGTAGTATTGGAACATTGTTGAAGGAGGCAAAATCTGAAATTTTCTTAGAAGTGGCAAGATTTAATCTGGACCATGAAGAATGGATAAGAATGTGCTTAACTGAAACACAGAGAAAGAAAAATCCAGGGAAAGTTAACAGTATAAACCAAACACAGCAGTAAGAAAGTATGTGGCAGAGAATCCAGGGGAGAGAACAGTATTCAAGAAAATCTCAGTATTAGACAAAAAAACAAAGCATTCATAAAAGAAAAGAGCAATGAGAAATTGACTTGCCAAATAATTTTTAAATGTACTAGTTGTTTAAAGGAAAAAGCCCACAATATCATCAATATTGAAGTCTATAGCTTGCCAGTTCATGTGTGAACACAAGAATTTTCTCACATGATTATTATATTCACAAAGATTATTCTCTGTCTTAAATACTAATAACTGAAAAGTCAGGGATATATGTGTTTTGTTAGAAACCCACAGACGCCAAGGTGTCCTTTCTTTTGGAGTGAAAGAAAGAGTGACTTTGAATTTTGTTGTTATTTCAGGGAAAAAAGTGCAATATCTTCCTAACTGTAGGATATAATGTGTATGCTCAACCTGAATAGCAACAGGGCCAGACATGAGTTTTGTTTCTGCAAGAGCAGAGGCTATTGCTGAATTAATTAAATAAATAACCAATGATTAGATTGGAGAGATATGTTGATACCAGGTTGTGAAAAAAAAAACAACTTCATATTCCCTTTCTCAGAGTGCTTTCTAATTCTATTATTAGAATCAGAATCTGTAGACACTTTGGTTTTACAAAATTGCTCTCAGGTTTCTGTACTTCTTGTAGGTGGCACTAGTGCAAAAGAACCTGCCTGGTAATGCAGGAGATGTGAGAGATGCTGGTATGATCACTGGGAGGGGAAGATCTCCTGGAGCAGGAAATGGCTCTCCACTCCAGTATTCTTGTCTAGGAAATCCCATGGACAGAGAAGCCTGGCAGGCTAGGTATATAGGATTGCAAAGAGTTGGACACGACTGAAGCAATTCAGCATGCACACCCTTTAGTAAGACATCTTGGTGACTGAAGAGAGCTGATAGAAACATTTGCATAGCTCCAGTGAACCCTGACCTGAGTACCACAGGATGGTTTAGACTGAAAAGAGCTAACCAACAGGTAACTTGATGCTTCCAGGATCCACTAGGAGAAATAGCCAAAATGAAAAGAATGGAGTCTTATTCATCTTACATTTCAATTCTTTTGGTTGAGAATATATTTCCTATGAAACAAATGTCTACACGTTGCCTTCTGAAACTATGCAATCTTCTCACTGCCTCCGCCCCCAATCAACACTCAATCATATCTTTGGATAAAGTTTAAGAGCCTAATATATGAGAAAGAGGGCTTCCCAGGTGTCACAGTGGTAAAGAATCCACATGCCAGTGCAGGAGGCACCAGAAATGTGGGTTCAACCCCTAGGTCAGGAAGATTCCCGGGAGGAGGAAATGGCAACCCACTGCAGTATTCTTGCCTAGGAAATCCCATGGGCAGAGTCCATGGGGTCCCCAAGAGTGGGGCACAAATGACCACAATACAGACATGAGAAAGAATGTGTTCTTTTTTTTCTAAGTTTGCAAACAATTACTTTGCCTCAAATGATTTGCTAATGAAATGTTTTTAATTCTCTCCACCTATAAGCCTTAGGCTAGCTATTTTTATAGATTAGCTCCTGATCCGCAGAAACAAACCCAAGTATTGGGCTGCTGCTGCTGCTACTGCTGCTGCTGCTAAGTCGCTTCAGTCGTGCCCGACTCTGTGCGATCCCATTGAGGCACATCCCTGGGATTCTCCAGGCAAGAACACTGGAGTGGGCTGCCATTTTCTTCTCCAGTGCGTGAAAGTGAAATGTGAAAGTGAAGGCGCTCAGTCGTGTCCGACTCTTAGCGACGCCATGGACTGCATCTCACCAGGCTCCTCCGTCCATGGTATTTTCCAGGCAAGAGTACTGGAGTGGGGTGCCATTGCCTTCTAGAGCAGACCTTTGCCTCACTTAGCAAGGTTGTGCTTGTTAATGGTGAGTCTTTGTTTTCTCCTGCTGCTTTCCTTGCTCCTTTATTGCTGACAGATCTTCAGGTTTCTTTTTTCCTGAATACGTGACAGTCATTAGCTCTATTTGCAGGGTTTTCAAACACATGGTTTTGATGCACTTGATCTGTGATCCCCAGCCTAACCTGAACCTTTCTTTTTGTAGTTTGTATCAGCTTGTCTACCTAAGACCTAGCTGTCTTCCTCCTCTGATCCCCACACTTCATCCTTTTTTTCTTCCTTTTCCAGACCGTGCTTCTGATCTTTCTTCACCAATGTTAGTGAAGCCATGAACCTAGGTTCTAATGCAAACTCTCTGGCCTAAGTGAAAAACAGACAACCACCACCACCACGTCAGAATTAACATAAATATGATGAATGTTGTTTAAGAGACAGAGAAAAGACTATATGTCTTGGGACAAGATAAAGAAATATTACTTTATGGATTTACCTATTTTGCTACTTGTGCTGTTTTGTTTTTCATATTTCTTACTAGCCTTGCTTACAGAGCTGCATGTTTTCCCTTCTTTGCAGTCCAGACTCCCAGAGGGCTCTAGTGTCACATTTGCCACCTCTGTGGAAAAGCACTAATTAGGTAATTTCCCAACTCCTTTTTGTTAGAAACTCATCTGTTATTCTGTCTTCAAATTCCCTGCCTCTGAGAAAATATCTTCAAATCTCTCTTTATCATATGTGCAGTGCCCCTCTTCACTGGTCTTTACATGACTGATTCCAAGAGAATTACAGATGTTAAGGAAGAAAACAGTGCCCGTGTAGCAAGGAGAATAATTCTTCTCATAACCAGTAAATATCCTTCTGGGTATTACGCTCTTGTCTTGAATCTGCTGCCCTCATTGCAAAAAAAAAAAAAAAAAAGTTTAAATTACCCTTTCACTAATTTCACAATTACCTATATTCTGTAAAGAGACTAAACATCTTTGTTTTTTAATTTTAATGCATTTTTAAATTCAAAACAACAAGATGCTTTTTTTAAGGACTTTTTAACTTACTGAATTTTGCTGTACTCTTTAACTTATTCACATTTTTCTTTCAATTCAATGAATTGACATAATTAAGGGTCCAAAATAAGTCAAAATCTACACCATGTATGCTGCTGCTGCTAAGTCATGCCAGTCGTGTCCAACTCTGTGTGACCCCATAGACAGCACCCAACAGGCTCCTCTGTCCCTGGGATTTTCCAGGCAAGAACACTAGAGTAGGTTGCCATTTCCTTCTCCAATGCATTAAAGTGAATAGTGAAAATGAAGTCGCTCAGTCATGTCCAACTCTTAGCGACCCCATGGACTGCAGCCTACCATGCTCCTCAATCCATGGGATTCTCCAGGCAAGAATACTGGAGTGGGGTGCCATTGCCTTCTCCTACACCGTGTATATTTAACTTAAAATGGGATGCCATTAGTGTTTAATATATAGTCCTTGTCAAACAGTAGGAAATAATTCCTTTTAAACATAACACAAGTAATAGACCATGAGCTCTAGTAGGAAACTTTTGAAACCAGTCATTGCTCAGTCAACACTGAGTCTCCTTCTCTCAGTGGACACAAGTCAGGTCACCACAGTCTGTCACTGTGGATAAGAATGAAGCCTCTAGTATCAAATTCTCTGGATTTGAACTTTGGCCCTGCCTCCTACTCTGTGACCCTAAGCAAATTGTTTACCTTCTCTGTATCTGTTTCTTCCTCTTCACAATGAGCTCCTAGTGTGATTGTGTGGAAAAGATGATGAAAAGTACTTAGAAGAATGCTAACCATACAGTATCCATATTTGATGTGTGTTAATAGTAAATCTTTTCAACCAAGGTGCTAGTGGAAGTCAGGTATGTAGAATTTCCCTCATAAAACCAAGGACTCTTGGTCTCCTTTTGCTGTTGTAACTGAATTTTCAACCAGCTAATCCTTAGGAACAGATGACCCTAAATACTCCTTTTTGTGTTATGGCTTGAAATGGGGCTTTTCTGGTGGCTCAGTGATAAAGAATCTGCCCACAGTGTAGGAGATTTAAGAGACATGGGTTAAGTCCCTGGGTTGGGACGAATCCCTGGAGAAGGGCATGGTAACTCACTCCAGTATTTTTGCCTGGAGAATCTCATGGACAGAAGAGCCAGCTGTGCTACAGTCTGTGGCGTCTGAAAGAATCGGACACAACTGAGCACATACTCATGCATGGCTTGAAAGGTGTCTCCCAAAATTTGTATCTTGAAGTCCTACCGTCTAGTACCCCCAGAATATGACTATAGTTGGAAGTGGGGTTTTTATAGAGATAATCAAGTTAAAATGAGATCATCTGGGTGGGCCCTAATCCAAAATGACTGCTGTCTTCATGAAAGGAAAAAAATTGGAGACACATGCACACACATCTGCACACCAAAGAACACCAAAGAGGGCTGGCAAACTATAGGAAACCAGGAGAGGCATGGAGCAGACACCCTCGGAGCTTTCAGAAGGATTCATCCCTGCCAACTGTTTCATCTTGGACTTCTTCTAGCCTCCAGAATTAGGAGACAATTTCTGTTTTAGCCATCTAGTCTGTGGTACTTTGTTACAGCAGCCACAACAAACAAATATACCTTGTTACCCTATTTCTCTTACTGTTCATTCTCTACAGTCTGCTCCAGCTACCCTGAGACAGAGGCTGCCCAGTTATACATTTTTATTTTGAGGAAAAGAGCAAAACCTGGGACTGAAAAATGGAGAGTTCTGTTGGAATGAGTAGTATGCATATATTTTTCCCCCAAATAACACATTGAGTCCAGCTAAGTGTACAGATTCAGTATGAGATTAATAATGCTAAAAATTAACTCTATACCAGATAATTTTCAATGCCCTTAGTGATGCCTCAGTTTATAGTCTTTAAAATAATTTGTTTGTCTTAAATTCAAAAGGTATTGGATTATATCATGAGAAGGTATAGCAATCTCTAGATGTAATACTTTATATGCAGAAATTTAAAAATTAGCCTTAAATAGGTAACAAACCCTCAGCTCAGTTCAGTTTAGTTGCTCAGTTGTGTCCAACTCTTTGTGACCCCATTGACTGCAGCACACCAGGGCCTCCCTGTCCATTACCAACTCCCAGAGTTTACTCAAACTCATATCCATCGAGTCGGTGATGACATCCATCCATCTCATCCTCTGTCATCCTCTTCTCCTCCTGCCTTCAATCTTTCCCAGCATTCAGGTCTTTTCCAATGAGTCAGTTCTTCACATCAGGTGGCCAAAGTATTGAAGTTTCAGCTTCAACATTAGATGAATGTTCATTCATCCAATGAACATTCAGGATAGATTTCCTTTAGGATGGACTGGTTGGATCTCCTTGCAGTCCAAGGGACTCCAACTCTCACATCCATACATGACCACTGGAAAAATCATAGCCTTGACTAGATAGACCTTTCTTGGCAAAGTAATGTCTCTACTTTTGAATATGCTATCTAGGTTGGTCATAACTTTCCTTCCAAGGAGTAAGTGTCTTTTAATTTCATGGCTGCAATCACCATCTGCAGTGATTTTGGAGCCCAAAAAATAAAGTCTGACACTGTTTCCACTGTTTCCCCATCTATTTTCCATGAAGTGATGGGACCAGATGCCATGATCTTCGTTTTCTGAATGTGGAGTTTTAAGCCAACTTTTTCACTCTCCTTTTTCATGTTCATCAAGAGTCTCTTTAGTTCTTCACTTTCTTCCATAAGGGTGGTGTCTTCTGCATATCTCAGGTTACTGATATTTCCCCCAGCAATCTTGATTCCAGCTTGTGCTTCATCCAGCCCAGCATTTCTCATGATGTACTCTGCATATAAATTAAACAAACCTTATTTCAAGTTAATTATAAAGCATGATAAACTTTCACTTTCTTGGAGAGAGGAAATAAGATCACTTAGCTAAGAGAAGGGAAAGGAAGATGTTTTATTATTAAGGACAGAATGAAACATTTCACTGTCAACTGCCATTGTCAAGTATAGAATTTGTAAACAGAGATGCACTTGCTATATAACAACAAAAACTTAGAATAATGTAACAAACAATGCTATAGTCTGTTTTCTGAGGTGACTAGTGATAAGTTGGTTTTATTTTCATTTTGTTTTTGTCTTTTTGTTTGAATTTTTATGCTTAAAGACATTGATTCTCCACAACCAATACACATCTTCTCCCTTTGGACTCTGAAAACTGTAATTGCTGATTGGGTACATAGGGAAAGAATCAATTTAAATTAACCAGATTATAAACTACATATAGGTTTCCAAACCAAGGGAGCCAACAGTTTAAAACTGCACTCCAAGGAGATGACTAAATCACAGGTACATTAAAGCTGTGCAAATAGGTTTAAGAAATATTCAGATTTAGTACAGTTATTATCACACAAGGTATTAATTTGCTCCTCTTATACCGATCCACCCACTGATGTCTGGTAATGATGGAGAAGGGACAATAAGCATTAATAAATTGTTCCTAGGGTCAGTTTGTCTCAATTAAAAGTATTATTTGCCCAAACTGTGCTTTTATTTCAAGACTGTACTAAGGCTTTAGAACTGTTCTTGCTTGCATGGCAATCATTAGAGGTATATAGGATCCAGGGCTTCAGAGCCCTGAAATAGATGAACTTTATAATTTTAGTCATCAAAACTTCTCAAAAGTTTTATAAAATGTTCTAAATTACTGCTTTGCTCTTCAGCACTGTTCCTCAACCCATTAGGTTCATTAGCCCTGAAGTAGTTTTAAAAGTTTAAATGCCCAGTGCTTGCCATAGACCAATTACAGAAGAATTTTTTAGAGGTGTGACATCATCCATGGGCCAGCCCATTAGCATGTGAGATGTGATGCGTGCTCACATTGCCCACAGGCTAGAAACGCTCTCAGGCCATCAACAGGGAGATCATCTGAGAACTTGTTAGGAATACAGACTCTTGGGTGCCACTCCAGACGTACTAAATTGCACTCTGCTCTTTAACATGATTCTGAGGTGATCTGTATGCACGTTAAAGTTAGAGAGAACAAATCTAGATTAGAGGATCTTGAATCAACCTTACCTGAAAATTTCCCATAATCAGAATGCCTTGGAATAGCTATTAATATAATAGATTATTTTTTCTAAGTTGTACTGCTCAGTCCTTTTTACAACTTCCTAGAAATCCAAATATTTAAAGGATATTTTCAGATATAAAGAGTCATACACACTCTAGTATGAAAATATATATACTATAAGGGATATCATCTGAACTTTGAAAAAAGTTGACGTTGACTATATTCAGGGACACTTGGCAGAGAATTGAACTTACTTGTACACCACTGGCTATTTATAAAACACTAAAGCTCTGTATTTTAAACATGAATTTTCTTCTCATATCCTAAGTTAAATATATTTCTTATATTTTGCTTATCTGTTTGGAGGATATTCTCATCAATATTTATGAAAATATATGAGTGATAAAGACATTAACCACAAGGTGAAACCAAGGTGACTAACTTACTGATCAGAAATAGTTGGCAACATGAAAGACTGATTAAATGAAGGTGTGTTTTTTGGTGGTCAAATTTACTCTGATGTAATATTTAAGAAGTTGCTGGAGGAATAAAAAATGAATTAGGTTCTGAATTATATTAGTAGAAAAATTACTATATAATGAGTTTCTGTACATAATATTTTAATTCAAAAGGCAAAAGAATGGATAAGAGCAATTCATTTTCATAAAGAACATCAAAGTTATGAATAATTAACATAAGTTCCATGAAAACTGTAAATGATTCCTGCTGAAAGAAATTAGGCCATATGCAGCTAACTGTATGTATTCAGAAGTTCTAGTTAACATAATTAATAATTTTGAAGAAATGAACTAATCTTTCTGACAGGTAAATAAAATAATTTATTGACTATTTCTTCAAAACACTTAATTTTCCTAAAATTAAATGGCCATAGAAAATTTAATGAGTAAGAAAAATACCTATTGATACTCTTCTTACTATAAAACATTAAATTATAATGAGGTAAAATGTTAAAAGAGAATGTTAAGATCTGTAATTATAAGATTAAAAATTACTGGCCACAGTTATTCCCTCAATAAGGCCCTTAAGTGTGCCTTTTTCCACCTTGCAAGCTCACTCTCCTCTAATGTTAAATTACTCTGGCTACTCACATAAATAGGGTTGGTTCTAATACAAAATTAATTTTTTCCTCTCTGTTCATATCCAAAACCATCTTGATTTTTTAGTGCTCCTTTACAGTCTCAAAAATTTTGTCTAATATAATATCAATATTTTAGCAAGTAATTTTATGCTATTTGGGTGCTTAGAATGTACTAGCACAGCCACAGCCTGGTTTCATAGCCAAAACATATACGTCCCTAAGTTGCTCTCTGTCGTTTCTTTCCCTGGCATCAGGGTACACCTCTGTGTCTAACATCTCTCACCCTACATGGCCAAAATTGTGATTTTTGCTTCAGACACTAGCATTACTACTTGGATTAGGATGAATGACCTCTCTCCCAGCATAACATGCAGGAAAAGCATGTCCTATGAAAAAAATTGGCCAAATTTCCCACCAGCACAGTTCTCTAGATTTAATTATATAACCTGAGTCTCTGTCACCACAGAGGAGGCTTTTAAAATGAACCCTGGCAGGAAAGGGGTGGTGGTGGGATGAATTGGGAGATTGGGACTGACATATATATTCTACCATGTATACAATAGATAACTAATGGAAACCTACTGCATAGCACAGAGAACTCTACCCAATGCTCTGTGGTGACCTAAACTGTAATGAAATAAAAAAAGAGTGCGTGTGTGTGTGTGTGTGTGTGTGTGTGTGTGTGTGTGCTTGCTTAGTTGTTCAATCATGTCTGACTCTGCAACCCCATGGACTGTATGTAGCTCACCAGACTCCTCTGCCACAGGGATTCTCCAGGCAAGAATACTGAAGTAGGTTGCCATGCCCTCCTCCAGGGGATCTTCCCAACCAGGGATCAAACCCAGGTCTCCCGCACTGCAGGCAGATTCTTTACTGTCTGAGCCACCATATAACTTATTCATTTTGCTCCACAGCAGGAGCTAACATAATTTGTAAACCAACCATGTTAAAAAAATGTTAGTCACTCAGTCATGTCTGACTTTTTGCGACTCTGTTGACTGCAGCCTGCCAGGCTCCTCTGTCCATGGAATTCTCCAGGCAAGAATACTGGAATGGGTAGTCATTCCCTTTTCTGAGGGATATTCATGACTCAGGGTTCAAACCCAGGTCTCATCATTGCAACTGTACTCCAATAAGAATTAATTAAAAACTTAAATAAAATGAACTCTCTCAAAAGATGTTTATATTTCAATCCTGTGAAAGTTATTTTTATGGTAAGAGGAATTTTTCAAATATAATTAAGTTAAAGATCTTGAGTTGGGGAGAGTATCCTGAATACTCCAGGTGGACTCAATGTAATCATAAGACTTTTTATAAGAGAAAAGTGGAAAATCAGAGTCAGCAGTAAAACATAAGACAACAGAAGCAGAAGATTAAAGTATTATAGAGGCATGAGCTATGGAAAAGTTATATAAATAGGTTATCTCCTAGACAATTAAAAAATTGATACCTTGACTTAAGCCCCATAAGATTTATTCTGGACTTCCTACCTCCAGAAATGTAAGGGAATAAATTTGTATTGTTCTATGCCACCAAGTTTGTAATAATTTGTTACAGCAGCAATGGGAAACTAATACAGACACCCAGGAAGTGGAAATGTCAAGTTAATCAAAATCAGCAAGTGAGAGTGTGTCATTTCAGAGTTGTTTGCATGTTTCTTCAAAGCATTTCAAGCAAGAAGAAACAAATTCTATATGTAAATCATACGAGAAAATACAGTGAACCCTTGAACAACACAATTTTGAACTGCATTTGGATTTTTTTTTCTTTGCTTAGATACATGCTCCAGTGTACATGATCTGTTGTTGGTTAAATCCATGGATGAAGAGCTGTAGATACAAAATTCTACCTGTAAAACTGTATACAGCTTTTAGACTGCATGGAGGTTGGACCTCCAATTCCTTCATTGTTCCAGGGACAACTGTATTTTCAAAAGACTATTAAATAAAGGACTATTATCCAAAATACATAAAAATCCACAAATTCAACAATAGGGAAACAAAAACCTAAGAAAATAAGCTAAAGATCTTAATAGGCATCTCACTGAAAAAATATATAGATGTCAAATAAGCATTTGAAAACAGATTGATTATATTCTTTGCAGCCAAAGATGTAAAAGCTCTGTACAGTGAGCCAAAACAAACCTAGAGCTGACTGTGGCTCAGATCATGAGCTCCTTATTACAAAACTTAGTTTAAATTGAAAAAAGTAGGGAAAACCACTAGGGCATTCAGGTAAGACCTAAATCAGATCCTTTATGACTATGTAGTAGAGGTTATGAATAGATTCAATGGATTAGGTCTGGTAGACAGACCAAAACTATCACAAAGAAAAAGAAATGCAAGAAGATGAAGTCCTTGTCTGAGGAGGCCTTATAAATAACTGAGAAAAGAAAAGAAGTGAAAGTAAAAGGAGAAAGGGAAAGATATACCCAACTGAATGGAGAATTCCAGAGAATAGAAAGGAGAAATAAGAAAGTCTTTGTATGTGAACACTGAAGAGAAATAAAGGAAAACAACAGAATGAGAAAGACTACCGGTCTCTTCAAGAACATGGGAAATACATGTCCAAGGTAATATTTTATGCAAAGATAAGCACAATAAAAGACAGGAATGGTAAGGACCTAACGGAGTAAAAGAAATTAAGAGGAGGCAAGAGTACATAGAAGAACTATACAAAAAAACATCTTAATGAACCAGATAACCATGAACCTGTGGTCACTTACCTGGAGCCAGACATCCTGGAGTCCGAATCAAGCAGAGCTTAAGAGCTATTACTACAAACAAAGCTAGTGGAGATGATGGAATTCCAGCTGAGCTATTTAAAATCCTAAATGATGATGCTATTAAAGTATTGCCCTCAATACACCAGCAAATATGGAAAACTCAGCAATGGACACAGGACTGGAAAAGATAATTTTTCATTCCAATCCAAAAGAAGGGCAATGCCAAAGACTGTTCATACTACAATATAATTGCACTCATTTCACATGCTAGCAAGGTAAAGCTAAAATTCTTCAAGTTAGACTTCAATAATACATGAGCCGAGAACTTCCAGATACACAACCTGGATTTAGAAAAGGAAGAGGAATGAGAGGTCAAATTGGCAACATCTTCTGGATTGTGGAAAAAGCAAGATAATTCCAGAAAAATATCTATTACTGCTTCATTGACTATGCTAAAGCCTTTGACTGTGGATAACAACAAACTGTGGAAAATTCTTCAAGAGATGGAAATACCAGACCACCTTACCTGCCTCCTGAGAAATCTGTTTGCAGGCCAATAATCAACAGTTAGAACTGGACATGGAACAATGGATTGATTCCAAATTGGGGAAGGAGCTTGTCAAGGCTGTATATTGTCACCCTGCTTATTTAAATTATCTGAAGAGTATATCATGTGAAATACCAGATTGGATGAATCCCAAGCTAGAACCAAAATTTCTGGGAGAAACAGCAACAGCCTCAGGTATGCAGATGATACCATTTTAATGTCAGAAGAGGAACTAAAGAACATCTTGATGAGGTTGAAAGAAGAGAATGGAAAAGCTGGCTGAAAAGTCAACATTCACAAAACAAAGATCATGGCATCTGGCCCCAACACTTCATGGCAAATAGAAGAGGGAAAAGAGGAAGAATTGACAGATTTTATTTTCTTGGGCTCTAGAATCACTGAAGATGGTGACTGCAGGCATGAAATTAAAAGATGCTTGCTCCTTGGAAGAAAAGCTATGACAAACCTAGACAAAATTAAAAAGCAGATACATCACTTTCTGACAAAGATCCATATAGTCAAGCTATGATTTTTCCAGTATTCATGTACAAATGTGAGAGTTTGACCATAATGAAGGCTGAGTGCTGAAGAATTGATGCTTTTGAACTATGGTGTTAGAGAAGACTTGAGAGTCTCTTGGACTGCAAGGAGATAAAGCCAGTCAATTATAAAGGAAATCAGTCTGGGTTACTCATTGGAAGGATTGATGCTCAAGCTGAAAATCCAATAGTTTGGCCACCTGATGCAAAGAACTGACTCATTAGAAAATACCTTGATGCTGGGAAAGATTGAAGGCAGGAAGAGAATGAAACGACAGAGGATGAGATGGTTGGATGGCATCACTGACTCGATGGACATTAGTTTGAGCAAGCTCCAGCAGTTGGTGTTGGACAAGGAGGTCTGGCATGCTGCAGTCCTTGGGGTCACAAATAGTCAGACGTGACTGAATGACTCAACTGAACTGTATTGAATGGAAATCAGTCCTGAATATTCATTGGAAGTATTGATGCTGAGCCTGAAGCTTCAATACTTTGGCCACCTGATGGAAACAACCGACTCGTGGGAAAAGACCAGATGCGGGAAAGATTTAAGGCGAAAGGAGACGGGAGCTGGTAGAGGATGAGATGATTTTAGATACCATCACTGACTCAGTGAACATGAGTTTGAGCGAACTCTGAGAGATAATAAAGGTCTGGGAAGCCTGAGGTTCTGCAGTTCATGGGGTCACAAAGACTTGGATTTGACTTAGCACCTGAACACACACATATACTGTGACTGACACCTATTTCTTAACCTAAGCCAAGATATTTAAATGTAAACATCATTCTAGAATTGCTCATTTATATCTCTTTTATTGTCATTTATATCCTAGCTACAGCTGTCTGAACCTTCAATTAATTTAGATTTTACAATTAAGTGTTTAGTGAGCACCATATGCTCTACCTTGTACTGGGTATGGGAAGGCATTATTAATATCTACCCAAATAACACCATAACTTTGAAATCAAGGTGCTTTGACACTAGATTTTATTTATTTCAATTATTCCTTAAAATATTGTTCTTACTTGACTAAAATCTCAAGATTTCACAAGCTTGATAATAAAAAAAAAAAAACAGTTTATTTTAAACTTATAAAGCTTTGTTACCACCTTGTCAGTGCTTTTAGTGACACATGACAAGATAATTATGATTTGTGCATCAGCAAAGAGAAAACAAAATTTTAATAGTTGCTGCTTCCTTAATCAAAATCAAATGTTACTTTTATTGACTTGATTTTTAAAAAAAATAGATTAAGGGAAGATGCAAATTAAATCTAACATAACACTCTTAATTGGGAAATAGAATGTAAAAGGAGTCTGAAACTACAAGAAGCATATTTGATTTTTTGAAAATAGGTAGTTTATATTATACCACTTATATTCCTAGTAATGGGCATTGAGGAGATAACGAACATGATATCTAAAATTTGTTGAGAGCCTATTATGTGTTAGTTATTTTATTCAGGACTTTATTTAAACAGTATAGANTAAAAGGAGTCTGAAACTACAAGAAGCATATTTGATTTTTTGAAAATAGGTAGTTTATATTATACCACTTATATCCCTAGTAATGGGCATTGAGGAGATAACGAACATGATATCTAAAATTTGTTGAGAGCCTATTATGTGTTAGTTATTTTATTCAGGACTTTATTTAAACAGTATAGAACATTATACATGGATGGTATTCTATGCCTATTTTGAGAAAAGTATTTTGAAGTTTAGCAGGAAAGTTTGAATAAATTTATTAAAGTCAGTAAGTTTCAAATTGAAGATTTAAATTTAAACACTATGATTCTAAAGCCAGATATTAATCATTATCAGTAGTTTCTTCACCATTCTTAATTGATATATATTTACTTTGACTCATTTTCTCAGTAATTTAACCTTGTTTAGCTGAAAATCTATTCTTTTAGGGGAAAAGTTAAAATCAGAAAATGAGAAAAACATGTGGAAAGTTCACTTCAATAACTTTCTGCTTTATCAGGTGTCAAGTTAATCCTGACATGGTGTCTGATTTTCTAGGGAGCCTGCAAAGAGGATTTTCCTTTCATATCTAATGCCATTGACCTGCTTTGTTGCTTTGCTTTTTTCCTCCCCAGCAGCTTCATAGTCATGCGGAGAGAAAGTCATACTAAAGATTAGTATCATGTTCCCAAGCCTGACCTTATTTCCAAAAGAAGAGATGACCTTAATTTAGGGAAAAAATAGTGACAGTGACTTTACAAGTTTGGGAGCTCCTCCGTTAAAGTCTATGAAGAAACTGTGTCAATGAAAAGAGGTAGAAAATAAATATGAATAGATACATACAAAGCAGGGGACTCCTGATAATAGCAGGCCCTTAGAATTGTATAGCCTTGATAAATATAAGATTAAACTATTAATTTTACATTGTAAATAGTATTTTCCCATAGAATCAACCTACTTATATATCTGATAAAACTACTGCACTAGATTAACAACACAAAAAATAAAATTTATGTATATGTGTTAAATGGGAAAATAAAAACTGAATCAAAGTTTAAAAGATGTTTACACTCAATGTCCAAGAAGTCTCTTTTAGCAAAACTAAAAACCACAACTAGTTATTTTTCTAGAAAAATGTTAACTGGAGATGTGATGACCTGTATAAAATACTATTTAAATCCAAATTGTCTGGTCAGCTTTCCTCAGCCTTCCTGGAGTGAGCAACAAAAGTCTCAATAAAATACAAACTAA
>SJYA01000358.1:0-16865 GCA_006410615.1 Neotragus moschatus | reverse complement strand
GCCTCTTTTGTCCACTTAATTTTCCTACTATACTATTTCTTCCTAATCTAATCTTATATTTATAAATAAATAAGTTTTTTCCTCGCCAACACTGTCGCCACTTTGAATTCCTTGGACCTGCCAGGGCAGGGGTCAGTGCCCCTCAGGTCAGATGTGTACATAGCGTGACTAGATGTTCTTAATTCCAGTCCTAATTCCTAATGGACCAGCACCATTTCCTTCCCACCTTGTAATCAATATGAACACCAACACAGTCAGTGGTCAAGCCTTTGGATTGTGATCAATCTGACAAGAGAGAAATGAAACCTCAGTGTTATTTCAGTTCACTTTTCTTTCACAAGATCATGCTCAGACACCTTTGCTGCTAAGTCGCTTCAGTCGTGTCCGACTCTGTGCGACCCCACAGACGGCAGCCCACCAGGCTCCTCCGTCCCTGGGATTCTCCAGGCAAGAATACTGGAGTGGGTTGCCATTTCCTTCTCCAATGCATGAGAATGAAAAGTGAAAGTGAAGTCAGACACCTTTATACACGTTAAAGAGACATTTGCATTTTTTTCTTTAGAAACTGTTTCTTGATACCTGTGCCCATTTTCCTGTAGGTGCCTGAACTTTTTGTTGACGGAACTTTTTGTGCGTCCGTGATTTTAGCACCGCGTTCATGATATTAGATGTGGATACTCTGTGTCTTTTGACATTGCTTACAGTGTGTTTTGCCATTTGCTGTTTTGTTCGGTTGCTAAGTCGTGTCCGACTCTTTGCAGCCCCATAGACTGTAGCCACCAGGCTCCTCTGTCCGTGGGATTTCCCAGGCACAAATACTGAAGTGCGTTTCCATTTTCTCCTCCAAGGGATCCTCCCAACTCAGGAAATCAAACCCACACCTTCTGCACTGGCAGGCGGGTTCTGTACCATTGAGCCACCCAGGAAGCCCTGTGTTTTGCCATGCAAATGTTTAAATTTTACAGAGGCAAGTTGTTCTCTTTGGTTCATTGCTGTTGGGCTTTGCGTCCTGGTTATGAACTATTCTGGGCTATAAAGGAAGTCATCCTACTTTCCTTCTGACACTTGTATGGTCTCACCTCTGATCCACTTGATGTCTGTTGTGAAGAGTGGATCCAACCTTACCTTTGCCCACGTGGCTCTCCAGCTGCCTCAGAGCTGTGGATTAAACAGTTCATCTCCCCGCTCGCTGAGAAGCCTCCTTGACCGTCATCCAGATGCCCTGAGCCCAGTGTTGGAGGCCCTTCACAACACGTGTTAGATCTGGTAGACCCACTGATGGGTGGGTGAGTGGATGTGTGGGCGGAGGGATGGACCCTAGCCCCTCCCCTGCCCTGCCTCACCCTGATTCTTCTCTAGCGATTTCCTGGCTATACCTGGTTGTTTATTCTTTCCTATGAAGGCAAGGCATTTACAGCGCCTGGTCCTACCAGGCAAACCCCAAGCCCTTCTATCTCCAGAGCTGCCCAGCAAACTCTCACTCTGCGAGAGCCGGCACAAACATTCCTGTCCCTCCAGGCGCAGGGACCTTTGCTCCGTCCCTCAAACAAGTCAAGCTCATTCCTGCTTTTGACGCTCCTGCCTGGAGTCCCCTCTCCCCTGGACCGCCCCTTGGACGGCTCCTTTTCTTTTAAACTTCAACTCAAACACTTTCCTGGAGAGTCATCCCTGGCTGTCTCCTTCCATCGCTCTGCTTTCTTTTCCTCACAGTGCTTTTCTGCATCTAAACTGCTTTACATGTTTGTGGTCATGTATGTATGTATAGGTGTGTGTGTATGGATGGATGAGGGATGGATGGATGGGCGAGTATAAGGGAAGATGAAGAGATGACTTGGCTGATGAGTGAAGAGTGACTGGACAGGGAGGTGGGTGGACAGACGGATGGATACGTATGTATGTATAGGTGAGTGTGTGTGTATGTATGGGTGGATGGGTGGGGGGCGCAGATGGACAGATGGATGGATGCATGGATGGATGAGTGAGTGAGTGGACAGATGGGTGAGTAGGTTGGTAGACAGAGCCAGCTCTGACTCCTCAAGCAGTTAGTCACCCCTTCCTCTGCACTCCCAGAGCACTCTGGACACCCCTCTATTACAGCCTATGAAAGCATTCACCTGTCCCCAGCCTGTCTGTCTGTGAGTTCAGTGAGGACAGCAGCTGGGTCNGATGGGTGAGTAGGTTGGTAGACAGAGCCAGCTCTGACTCCTCAAGCAGTTAGTCACCCCTTCCTCTGCACTCCCAGAGCACTCTGGACACCCCTCTATTACAGCCTATGAAAGCATTCACCTGTCCCCAGCCTGTCTGTCTGTGAGTTCAGTGAGGACAGCAGCTGGGTCATGTCTCCATCCGGGGCCCAGAGAAGGTGATCGGTAATGAATGCAGGAAAAAGAGTGACAAGGTCAAATGCCATAGTACAAGGTAGCATCTTGGGTTCAAGGCTCTGGGGGATGTTCACAGTGCCCAGGAAACTCCAGCGTGCTGTATGGACCCCAGGGCCAAAGGCCTGACACAGTCCAGGTCTGCGGAGTCTGTAGTCCCAGCCTGAGCTGGAGCGCTGAGATTTGCCCTCGGTGACTGGCAGGGGGAGCTTGTCTCCTAAGCCTGGGTCCTGGCGTTCCCTTCCCAGTCTGGACACCAGGCAGCTACTGATACAGAAAAAAAGGGTAAGCGGCTGAGCAGCCAAACTAATCTGGGCTTCATAGGCTCAGCCCTGTGGCTTCTGAGACAGAACCTCTCTGGGCACCAGGGTGAGAATGAAAGTGACTTCAGTCACCCGCCCTGAAAGGTGTGAGAGCGGGAGTGAAGCCAAGTCCACCCCGGCCCTTCTCTGGGCACAGCAGTGGCTGAGCAGCAGAGGCTGCCTCCCCTCCCCTCCCCTCCCCTCCCACTCTCGCCATGCTTTACCCCACTTTCCTTTAGCAGTTCATTTTCCGTATTTTCTGTATATATTTATAAAAATGCATTTTCTATATTTTTAACAGCTTATGGTATAATTCACATACCACCCATTTTACCCATTTCGTGGGTAAAATTCAGTGGTTCAGCATATAGTCACAGAGTGCTGCGACCATCCCCACCACCCAACTTTAGAGCCTTCATCACCCAAGAAACCACGTCTGTCAACAATCTTTCCGTCTCCTCCCTGTCCCCTCCAGCCCTGAGCTTCTGTCTCTATGGATCTGCCCATTTTGGACTTTACGTATAAATGAAATCATGTAGTAACTGGGTTTTTGTGGGCTCATCCACGTTGGATGAGTCCTTCACTCCTTCTTATTGCCAAAGAATAGTACCTTGTGTGATAGTACATTTCATTCATGCACTCATCAGTTGATGGACAATTAAGTTGCAAAGAAAAACTACTTCTCCAAATAGGTGGTTACTGGACTACATATTATGAAATATTATGTTTCTTGAAATAAAGACTGTCAAAGTAGTTCTAACACACCTTAAAACAATGGATGAACTTTTTAAATTACAGCTCCACCCTAGTCTCATTTTCTTTGACTTTACGACTATTTTATGATAGCCTTCTATGTGCTTAGTAATAATTTATAGTTCCCTATTATAAAGTGTTATTCAACACCCACTTTTTCATTTGCATCTTACAGCAGTATGAATTGTTACTCATTGTTATATTTGTCTGAAGCTACACATAACACTCTTCCTAATCTGGTTTTTGCTTTTGGTTATATCGCTATTCACCCTTAAGAAATATCTGGCTTGTATACAGCTATACCTATTGGGTTTTTGTTTTTAAAATAGAAAAGCTTTCCCCTCAAAAGATGTAATATTTCTACCTGCACACTTCGAGATTTGTATCACTTGTTTTTTTATTGTAGTTGCCTTCATTTCACGTCTACATAGCAAAGCGATTCAGTCATATAGACACAAGCAGGCGTGTGTGTTTTTCCGCTTCTTTTCCATGACAGTTACTGTAAGGTACTGCACCCAGTTCCCTGGGCTGAACAGCGGGCCCTATTGTTCATCTATTGTGCGTAGAGCAGTCTGCATCTGTTAATCCCAGACTCCTAATTCACCCCTTCCGCCGTATGGTTTTGGTCACCACAAGCCTGTTGTCTGTGAGTCTGTTTCTGTTTTGTAAATAAGTTCATTGCATGATATTTTAGATGCCACATATAAGCAGTGTCTTTGACATTTGTCTTTCCCTAACTTCACTTAGTATGATGTCTAGGTCACTTCATCTCATTGCACTTGACTCTTTAATCCTGCAGTTCACTTTGGTGTGTTTTCATCATTTTACTTCCTCCTCCAAAAACGTCTAACATGATTATTCATCAAATAATCGTTCTCTTTCCCACTGACTGGCCATTTTCAGCTTCGTTTTATTTGTAAACACTTGTGTGCAGTGAAGTCTGTTCTCTTGGTCCGTCTGTCTCTACACTAGCACCAAACTGCGCCGTTTATACATAAAACACACAGACCTTGCTAGTGGGCCTGCTTGTTAAAGATGTTTACATTCTGAACAGGTATGGTAGACTAAGGCCCAGAACTCGACAGATAAGTGCCCTTGAGCGATGGGCCAATCCGCCGGCTTGTTCCCAGTCCTTCACTTTCTAAGCACGTTTTCCGCTGCGTCTCCAGTAAGTGGGTCACGCAGTGCAGTGACAGGGCGCCTTCCTTGGCCCTGAGGTGACTCTGCCAGTCTCCTGCTCCCTGCCCCGCACTCGTGGCCTCGCGGAGGGAAGGATGCCACCTCGATTCCTCCTCCAGCTGCCCCGGGATTCTCTCCTAAGCACGACGATGTTTGCGTGGTGAGGTCGTTATTATTTGGGGCTAAAACAGTGGACTCGATGGGCTTTTTACTGGACTGGAGATGCCAAACCTCCCTACAGGCTCCCAGCTGTGGACTCATGGCCCACGGAGCGAAGGACCTGGTGGAGTTTCTTCTGAACCGGGCGCAGCTCTAACCGTCGCAGGAGCATCCTGCCCCGATCCACCTCTCCCAGGGTCTTCCGTCCTGTCACTCCAGGTGTCCGGGACAGAGTGTCCTTCGAAGTGCTGTTTTGAACAGGACTTTATGTTCAAAGGAACGTAAACAGGCCCCTGATGGTGCAAGCACATCGGGAGGCAGCCTGTGGTCCCCCATACGGAGGACAGAAAGCTGCAGCTGCCGGTGCTGGGGGCTATGTGCGAGGAGGGCTGTGGGTCTGCAGTGACCAGAGGACCCATGCGTGCAGAGCCCTGTTTGGGAACCAGCTGCCCTGGCTGGTAGCTCGGGGGGCCTGTGAGCCTAGCTGGTGCCCTGTCTCCACCCATCGAGCAGCAGCCCTAGCTCCCGAGCAGGTGGTGTCCTGGGGGCTCCTCTGTTCTGACAGGCTGACCCTGGGCTCCCCAGATCCACCAGCTCAGCGCCTGGCACTGTGAGCGTCACACATGCTTTGCCCATGGGGCCTTGGGTGCCCTGCCCATCAGGAGCAGACTCCTGCGCTGCCCGCGTGGACGTGCTGGTCACAGTCACCGACCTTCACGGAGTGCTCGTGGGCTGAGGGTGATTCCACTTTGCCCCTAACGCAGTCCCTCCTGCAAGGGACCCCAGCCTGTGCCCACAGCCAGGGGTGAGCAAGGCCCCTCCCCCTCCCAGGCAGAGACCCCGTGAGTGTGTGTGTCTCCAGACACTACAGAGCTGGAGGCAATGGGACTCCAGCATGAGCGGGCAGCACAGACGTGAGAAGGAAACCCTGGAGAGCCGCCCAGAGGAGGAGGCATGGAAACCGGGCTTGGTGAGCTGGCTAGATGTCAACAGCAGGTGGTGGAAGAAAGAGCATTTCTGCTCCCCGGGGACCTCCCCTCTGAGCCCCCTGCCCCCTCCCCTGACCGCTGGAGGCTGCCTGGGCCCAGCTCTGCGCCTGCTGCACTCCTGGGCTGAGCTCGTCTGCTTTCATCATGAACAGGAGCTTCTAGAAGCTTCAAACCATCCCATGTGGTTCCACTTACTTGCTGGCACCGAAGGCAGCTGTGTGTTTACAGATTCCAGAGGAGACCCAGCCCAGAGCACACGAGGGACCCCACCTGGGAGCGCAGCCGCTGTCCTGGGGAAGCTACAAACAGGGGTGGCAGCGGGGTGCTGGGTGCCCAGTCAGGGGAGGGCGTGGAGCCACTGCGGCTCCGGTGGGCCAGGCTCCGGCTCCCCCCACCGCCATCTGCACAGGGGCGGCGCGGGATTTCCACTGCCTCCGCTGGGACCTGCAGGCACCATCCCTCTCGAAGCTCCAGACCCTTGGTCCGTCCTTGTGCAAGAATGGAGATGCTGATTTTTGGCACACTGCCCGGGGCGCGCCTCTTCGGGTGTTTTAGAAGCTGGACGGTCCCCCAAGGGGGAGCCTGGGCTCAGTGCCCATGGGGCGGGCCCATTCCCTGTAAATGCTCCTCGTGTGCTGGGCAGTCCCTCAGGACCGCTGCTGGGGGTGGGGGTCGTGCTGGCGACCAGGCTCCAGTCTGCCGCTGCCTGGAAACAGGCCACAGCTGCCAAGCGAGGCGACGAGCTTCTGGAGGGGCCTGCCTCCACCACCCACGGTCCCTATCCTCCTGCTGGAGGCAGCCTGCTCTGTCCAGCCACCCAGGGGCCAGGAGCCGCAAGGGGGAGCCACTGAGCACAGGGCCCAGGCCAGGCCTCCTCCTGTCCTCGGGGGTCTGACCGTCCAGACCCACTGGGGTTCCCCACGAGCTGCTGGCTCCTGGGCTGTGCCCCCCACCAGGCCCCCCGGGCTCTGTGTTCACGCTCTGTGGCCGCTCCAATCCCAGCGGCCCCGGCACCAGAGCAAGGAGTGCACTCCTGGGTGTTCACGGCCCCTCAGACCCCGAGAGCCACCCCGTCCTCAGGAGCAGACGGGTCTGGGGAGCTGCCGGGGCTGGGTCCCTCCTGGAGTCTGCCCCGCCGCTCCTGTAAGGGTGGTCTGCCACTTGTCCCCACTGAGGCTGCCTCTCCCTCCCCGCCCCGCCCCACATTGGGCACCGGGCTGTGCTCTGGGGAGGCCGCTGGGGAGGGACAGGCAGCAGCATGCCAGCCAGTGGCCGCCACCGTCAGTGGTTTGTCTTCCCATGGGAACCCCGGACCCCAGGGCCAGACACCTCAGAGACCCCACCAGGTGGGGAAGGGGCGGGCAGGCCCCTTTCCTCAACAGCATGGCGGTGACGACAGAGCTCCCTCCCCCTCCCCCGGGAGCCCAGGCCTGAGCGGCCCCCGCATGGCCCCTATCCCCAGCACCGGCTCAGGGGATGAGTCAGTGCCACCTGCACCAGGTGACAGAAAGGGGGACAGAGAGGCGGGTGGAGGCTGCCCGCTCACCCGGCCGGCAAGGGCAGAGCCAGGCTCTGAAGCCCGTCATCCAGTCCTGTCTGACTCTGTGCGACCCCACGGACTGTAGCCCACCAGGCTCCTCTGTCCATGGGATCCCCCAGGAAAGAATACTGGACCGGACTGCCATGCCCTCCTCCAGGGGATCCTCCCGACCCAGGGATTGAACCCGTGTCTCCTGTGTCTCCTGCACCGGAAGGTGGGTTCTTTGCCACTGAGACACGTGGGAAGCCCCTGACGCTTGTCTGCCACCACACCCCACGTGTGTCAGCTGTCTACACCACAGAACAAAGCACCACAGGCTAGTCCCTTCACATGACAGACACCAACGCCCTCACGGCACCCAGAGACCGCGGATTCCCACCAGGCTGCTGGCCGGGCTGTGTTCTCACCTGGAGGCTGGACTGGGGGAGCACCCGGGGTCTCCAGCTCCCTCGGGTTGCTGCAGGATTCATGTTCTGGGCCGCAGGACATCTGCTGGCCTTTGCTGGAGGCCTCAGATTGTGGGAGAGCCCACCCGACCTCCCAGCAGATCTGTGCCACCTGGCAACTCGTGGTAACACATCACCTGTGCAGGTTCTCCTGCTTGGAAACAGGTCCACTTTCTCCCAAACCAAGGGGAAGGGAGGCCCCAGAGGGTGGACGCCAAGGGGCATCCCAGGGCCACCCCCGGGTCTGTCAGTCTCGCGGTGACTGGGTGCCGCCTCCTCTAGGGCAGACTCCCTTTTCCAGACCCGGCTGCGTCTCGGCCTGTGTAGGATCTTGGCGCCTGTCCTAGGCCTGACTGCGGATCTGCAGAGAGGACCCCAGGCAGCACGCCCTCTGTGCCCTCAGGGACCCACCAGGCAGGCATTCTGGGCTCCCCCCCTAGCAGAGGAAGGCTCCCTGCGCCCCGCCCCGCCCTGGTTCAGCTGACCTGCTCCCCAGGATCTCCTGCTGGCTTCACCTGTGGGTTCCCAGGAGCCCCTGCCCCTCTCCTCACCAGCCCCCGACCTCCAAAGCAGGGCTGGGCTACCTTTTCGACACTGAATTCACTACTGTCTTGCATTTGTTCTGCGAGCCGGGACAGAGCCAAGCGGGGCCGGCCGGGAGGAAAAGGGGGTTCTTGTTTCCACCAGCCCCTCACCAGCTGTCCAGGCCCCCCTCGCAGGCCCCCCGCACCATCTGTGAACCGGCAGTGGGAGCAGGCTTTCTCCGGAGGCGTGTCCAGATCCAGCCTCCAGTGACTCCAGGAAGAGCGTGTAGTGTGCGGCTGGTAGCCTGGCACCCCTCCCCCACCCCCCACAGCTGACCTCTAGGTGGTCCGAGGCCTTCCCTGGACCATGAAGCTTGCTGCGCAGCAGTCTCTGCCCTGTACCCCTCACTACCTACCTTCCCAGACCTTGGGAGGCTGCCTGTCACTCACGCTGCCCCGCCCACCCACCCACTGCTGGCCAATCAGGTGGTGCCGCCTCCCTCCAGGGGCGGAGCCCGCCCTCCTCTCCACCCCCTGGGGGTGGGGTCAGTGCGGGGGCAGGGCTTCGCTGGAGGGACGCAGCACAGAGGAGCCTGCCTCTTCCAGCTGCTTGGAGAGCCCCCTCCGAGGGCCTGGGCCCTTCCTTCCCGGCCAGAAGAAGCTTTCCTGGGAAGAGAACGGAGAGGGAGCAAGACGAGGAAGGGGAGGAGACCACCCCGTAGGTGGGAGGGGGCTGGAGTGCTCACCTCGGTGCCTGGCCACGCGGTGTTTCTGCAGTGAGGCTGGAGCAGGGGTCTTAACCTCCAGCCTCTCTGGAGTGTCGGTGGGCCACATGGTGGAGGGACACTCGGTGGGGAGGCTGGATGGAGCACAGGACAAGAAGCGGCCGCTGAAGGAGCCTGGCTGTAGGGCCTGAAGGACAGCGAGGCGTGGAGGGCACAGTGGCACCCACCCTGTCCTCAGGTGTGCGCTGTCCCGGATGCCCCAGCAAGGGGCTGGCACGGGGCCCTGGAGTCAGGCAGCACGTCCCGGGGGCACTCGCTGACTCTGACTTCAGCCAGGGTCCAACCGGACGCACACCAGCCATGCACAGACCTCCCCGCTCCCCTGTGCCTTTCTGGAGAGAGGGTGGGCACAAACCACCCACCCTATGCCCACAGAGGGCTTAGAGAGAGCTTCCCACCCTAGAGGCCAACAGGCTGAGGGAGAAAAGGCTGCAGGAGGCCCAGCTGTCCCCAGATCGTCCCAGGCCCTAAAGACCAAAGGGCTGTGGCACCAGGTCCAGCTTGATACGGCCAGTGACAGCGGGAGGGTCAGCCAGCTCGTGACCACGTCTCACAGCTGGGCTGTCTCTGGGGCTACCGGAAGATCCAAGTCCCAGGCTGGGGTCAGCAGCGCCACCGTGGAGTTCCCGGTGGCCCTGTCCCCCACGGAGCAACCCCGGAGGGCACCCTTGCCACCCCGCACCCCCCACAGAAGGAAACGGAGGCCTCAGCGGGGCTCAGCTTGTCCTCTTCATGTCCCAGATCCCAGAATAGCCGACCTTCTGCCTCCCTCCCACCAGCATCTGCGTCTGGGGCAGAGTGGGTGGCTGGCCCGGCAGGCTGGGTCCACGCTCCTGCTGGCCCTGCTTCGCCACCAGGCGCGAGCGAGCCCCCACCCCCGGCCAGGCTGTGGATCCCTGAGCCGGGTGGGGCCGGCCCCCGGCCTGGGCTGGGAGGGGCCTTGGCGACCCTGAAGAAGAGCACCTGCTCACAGTGAAGCCCTGGGGTTCAGCGGGGACAGTGGTGCTGCTGGCCATTCAGGGGGGCTGAGACCAGGCCCACAGGGCCAGACGTGAGCTGCACCGCCCCCCACACACACCGCCCCTCGCCCTCCCTGCCCACAGCCCCTCCCACTCCCGAATCTCCTGCTGGTTTAAAGACAGAATCTGCTGAGTTGACGGAATTAACTCAAGGGCAGGAGGCAGCTCTGTCCTCTCCCCCCAGCCTGGATCCAGCCCCCCACCCCCGCCCCAGGATGGTGGGATGGCTCTGGGAGCAGTGAGCAGTGGGTGACTGGAAATTCTAGGTCAGCTGGGCCCGGACTGCCCACTCAGCCTGGGCTCGCCCGGGAACTGGGCGTGAGCTCCGGAGAACTGTCCCGGGTAACTGCGGGGCTAGATGCCCTCCACTCCATTAATCATCATTAATTAAAATTAATTATTTTAATTAAGAAGGTAAGAAATACAGCTCATCAAAGATCTGATTAATTAGCAGCTAACAGCACTTGGGTGAGTCAGTGACCCGAGTGGTGTGAGTTCACACCACTGTTCGGGATGCATAAGAAATGAAAGCGTCCCAAGAAGGTGGGCGGGGTGCCGGGCGGCACGGCCGGGATGCGGGCTGGGAGGGAGGCCCCGGGTCGGGCCCCAGTGTGAGGCAGAAGACCCCCTGCAGCTGAGCGTCCACGGCTCGCCTCCTGTGTGGTCACTTGGCCACCCCGGCAGGACCCTTGCTGCTGCCACCGTCTGGGCGTTCTCAGTGGTCTTGACCGAGGCCCCACAGTTTCTTCTGACCCCAGGCCCACACTGTGCCCAGACATGCCCTGTGGCGGTGCCTCATTCCCATGCCCCAGAACTGGGCTTGGGTCCACAAGGGACCCACGGAAGTGCATGAGTCCAGCTCCGCCCGGGGTGGCCGGGATGGGAGACACTGCAAGGGGCAGGCTGGATGAGCCCTGAATGAGATGGACACTGGGAGGAAGCAGGAACCAGGGCTGTGCTGCAGAGCCTCGCAGTGGGGACCCACTCAGGTCTGATGCTGATGGACGGAGGTGACCTGAGGTGACAGGGAGACTGGGTTCGGCAGGAGCAGAGGCAGGAGTCACAGGGGCACCCACAGCCAAGGATCAGGTGTGAGTGGGCCCAGCACCGAGCTCCCTGCACTTTCACTTCTCCAGCACCAGGATTCGGTTCTAGGAGGGGCCCCTGTACACGGGTGAGCAGCCATCGGGGATAGGGTGGGCTGGTGCGTCGAGGGATCCACGCAGGAGCCACCTGACAGATTGGGGGTGTCCGTCAGGGAGCAGCGCACACCTGCAACCTTAGCCCTCCCACCTGGGACGGCCATCGGTGCCCGCGGAAGTTCCTGCTATTGGCAGCGCCTGTCAGGAGCCCTGAGACTGGCTGTCTCCGTGGAAACAAGTCTGTGGTCGCAGGACCTGCATCCGTGACCTCGGGCTGCCGTAACAAATGACCACAAACTGTGGGGATTAAATGACAACTCTGGAGGCTGGAGCTGGAGTTAAGGTGTCGGCAGGCCATACTGTCTCTGGAGGCTCTAGGGGAGGGTCCTTCCTACCTCTCCAGCGTCTGGCGGCTCCTGGTTTCCTTGGCACGTGGCTGCATCCCTCCCGCCTCCCACGGCCCCTCCCCTGTGTGCCCTTGTCTCAAGTCTCCCTCTTCTTTCTCCTAAGGACACCGGCCACGGGACTCAGGGCCCCGCCTAATCCAGGCTAGTTACATCTTGAGATCCTTGAATCAGCTGCATCTGCAAATACCAAATAAGGTCAGTTGCATGGGTCCCTGGGGTTCCACCCCTAAGCTGTGTTACTCACCTCAAGTCTCTGTCCTTCTCTGGGCTTCTGCTTCCCTACGCTCCCTCAGAGGATGCTGGACAGAAGAGATGGGTCACCTGTCCATTAGTGGGCATCCGCTAAGAGGCAGAATTCACACAAAGAGTTTGGATCGGCTGGGTGGGAGCAGACACTGCCCATGCAACCAGGCCTGGAAGGCACGCAAGGGTCCAGGGCTGCCCTAGGCAGAGGTGACAGGTCCTTCCCAGTAAAGCCACATCCCCCCCCAACACACACACACTCTGAGGGAGGTGGGACAAGGTTGCTTCCAAGGACATGTCCAGGTCACGAACTAAGAAGGCCTCTCTTCCCTGCACCTCCATCCAGGCTGAAAGATCGCAAACCAAATTAGCCGAAGACTTAACAGGAATTGATTTTAATTTAAAGCCCTTTGAGTGCTTTCCCCTCCGCGATGAAAGACAAGGAGAATGAAATCTGTGTTCTGATCGCCGCATAACTGTATCTGATCTAATTTTCTGCCCCACACCGGCTCCCCTGATGAGGTCAGCTTTTCTCATTGTCTCTTGGTGATTGCTGAGCTTACCCTCCAAACTGCAAAGGAAATCTAATTTCTCCTTTTATTCGAACCTGTGTTTCTCCCCACACTAGTAAATGTTCCCCTGAATTCAGACTCCTAAGTCCAGAGTGATTCACAGCACGTTCTGAAAGCGGGCCCAGGGCAGTCCTGTACCCTCCAGAAGGAGTGAGGAGGTTGCTTGCAACTCTGGCACCTCGAGGAGAGCCGCCGCCCTGATGTGGGAAGCCTGCAGCATCCCCACCGAGAGGAGGACTTGGAAACTAAAGTGTGGGGGCTTTGTTTCCTTCTGCTAAGGTCTTTATTGAATTTGCTACAATACTACCAGGTGTTAATGTTGTTTTCTGGCCCCCAGGCATGTGGGGTCTCAGCTCCCTGACCACGGGTGGAACCCATACCCCTTGCATAGGAAGGCGAGGTCTTAGCCCCCTGACGTCAGGCAGGCCCCCAGAAGTGTGTTTGGGAGCACCGGAGGGGGCATGCGCAGCTTCAGAAGGCCTGTGTGGTCCTCGACCCCAACTCCCAGCAGCCAGTCTCCACCGCCAGGGCCACGCCAGCCCCTCCCAGGCCCGGGCCCCAGAAGTGGCGGGTCTGCTTCCTCACCCCGTCTCCGTGCCCTGCACGTCTTGGCACCGGCAGCCTCGCTGTCCCTCCAGGGCCGGGCCCTCAGCGGTGCTCAGAAACCCACCATGCCTCCCCTCCTCACAGCCTCACCTCCCACTTGCTGAGACACTCCAGGCCCAGGTGCACCTGCATTACCTCCCGCAGGCGGCAGAAGAGGCTCTGTGCGCCCCGACAAGGCCGCCCCCACCATCAGTCACAGCCTCATCCCGGGCCCTGGCCCCAACATTTCCCAGCTCCCCAGCCCTTGGTGTTTCCACTGCCCCGGGGGTCTCGTGGTCAGTGCCGCCCCCAGCCTGCGTTCCCCACGGACATCTTCCCCCTCCCCCAGTCCTCAAAGTCAGGATCCTTAAAGGAAGGATCTTTGTTTGCTCCCCCTTCTCTCTTCCCACCTGGTGACCACTCGCCAAAATGAAAGTGAAAGTCACTCAGTCATGTCTGACACTTTGCGAGCCCATAGACCGTAGCCCACCAGGCTCCTCTGTCCATGGAGTCCTCCAGGCAAGAATACTGGAGTGGGTAGCCATGCTCTCCTCCAGGGGAATCTTCCCAACCCAGGGATCAAACCCAGGTCTCCCATACTGCAGGCAGATTCTTTACCATCTAAGCTACCAGGAAAGCCCGCTGAGGTCACTCAAGACCCAGCAACCCACCTGCCATCCTCACTGGGGCTCATGCCTGTTTTCTTACCCTGTTCAAGAAGCATCCTTTTCTCTACTCCCAGACTAGAGTCTGGAATCTGGACAGCTGGCTTTTAGAAATGACTAAAGTGTGAAGTCTGTCTCATCTGACTGACCATCTTGCGCCTGGAACTTAGATCCATAAAATATTGATCTGGAAAGGAGCTGCCAAGACCATCTGGCCCAGAATGCATGGCATGTGATGTCACTGTGCAGTAGGAGGGGGTGACGGCAGGTATTATTATAAAAGCTCAAGCTGGGGCCCAGAGAGGGACAGCAACTTGCAAAGACACACAGCAGCTGTGGTCCTGATGCCCTAGGATCAGCACCATCTTCATATTATTCTCGACTCCACAGACCCCAGCCTGGCTCCATGACAGCCTCCACTTCGCGTCCTTACGACGTCCAGGTGAGCAAGACAGGAGCATGTTTTGTTGCTCATTTCTAACATAAAAAGAAAAATGCTTTTAAGGCTATTTAAGTCTCTTTAGACGGCAACTCCTGCAGCCTGGATGAAAGAGCCTTGGTTTCCTCCTAGAGAGGGTGTCTGCGCATACCTGGAACCGGCCACGTTCCTTTTGATCATGCTTCTTAGCTAGGCCCCTTGAGATCAAAGCTGGTGAGGTGGACAGGCCCCTTTGAAGTTTCCTGGGGTTTTCTGAGACGCAGGTCCTGGCAGCCACAGTGTTTTGCGCCAAATGGGAAGAGGCTGGCAGGTGGAGCCCCAAGGCCTCTGAGCAGGCTTTTACCCTTGTAAATACGTCTACATGGGAGCCCTCGCTGGCCACCCCTGGAATGATCACATGTAGGAGGCATGTGTGGGGTCTACAGGACCACCCTTTGTTCCCCAGATTTCCTCTGAAAATGACCCTCTCCCCAGTCCAGTGATCCTTGTGGGAGTGTGTGACACTGCACACATGACCCAGGCCAGCCAATCAGCATCACCCAGCCTCTGAGACACTAACTAGCTAGGGATAAGCACATGACCCAGGCTAGCCAATCAGCATCACCCAGCCTCAGAGACACTAACTAGCTAGGGATAGGCACATGACCCAGGCTAGCCAATCAGCATCACCCAGCCTCTAAGACCCTGACTAGCTAGTGGTCACATGACCGAGGTCAGCCAATCAGCATCACCCAGCCTCTGAGACCCTGAGTAAACAGGGATGGTCATATGATCCAGGCCACCAACCTGAGTCCCGTAGGGGGTTTAGAATTTTATTGAAAAAAGTTATTTTATGCCTGGCATTATAATGGCCATCTTTGTTCAGCTGGAGAAACAGTCTACCTGAGAGTAATGCTTCACAAGGGGAAACAGCAGGGAGGGAGAGGGAGGTCGTTCCAATAGCCTTGTCTAACATCCTGGATCCAGCTATGCCTGAAGCTCAGCCACCCCTTACGAATTCCAGTTCTGTACTCCAGCCAGGCGTCCTATTTTTTCTCTTTTTTCCTTTAAAAATATTAGTATTTTAATCTCTATATTTAGAATTTAGGGGTTTTTTGCATTTTAAATTTATCTATTCTTAATTGAAGCATAATTGCTTTACAGTGTAGGATTCTGTCAAGCATCAACGTGAATCAGCCAGAGGTACACCTATGCCCCCTCCCTCTCGGACCTCCCTCCCACCTCCCTCTCCATCCCATCCTGTTTCTTTGAGCAGGCTTGCATACCAGGGAGGCCTGACCAGCAGGCCACCAGCCTCTCACGTAAGCCAGACTTGGAGCAGGTAGTTGGCTCCCTGGCCACCTAATGGTGGACAGCACAGTGAAGGGAGGTCCCCCCAGCCTCAGAAGCCCCCTCTGCCAGGGCACTGGTGCTTGGGAGGGCTGCACCATGCCCTGCAGTGTCCGCTTGGGGTCCCGGGGCTACAGGGAGCAGGTCGTGGCCAGGGACCACAACAGGTGGGCGCACCTTCCGGAAGGAAGAGTCATCTACCTGAACGTGATTCCCCACGAGGCACCGCCACGGTGCTCAGGCCTGACCACTGCCCCCGATGACTCCACGGAGCAGTGCGGTTTAAGTCGGTCTGCGTATACTGAACCTGGGAACAGGCCACAGCTTCCACTGGACATTTTCTTCAGGAGGCCCTCAGGTCCAGGAAACTGCTGCACGTGTACAAGGGTCAGCTCGGCTACCCTGGCACGGGGGGTCTGGCCTAAGACGCTGAGCAGATCCTGCCTGGCCACCTCCATCCGCACCAGGGCAGCCTTTCAGGGCAGCGCCCACCTTGCTGCCTGATGGGCCAACACTGGGCCCAGGCTGACCATGTTCCTGCATCCATCCAGCTCTGTCTCACGCTTCTCGCCCCGCCACATACACACACCCAACCACAAATACCACTGGACCACGCAGCCCTCAAGTCTGAGAGCCAGCCTGGGAATAGCGTGTGGGCTGCGGGGCAGTGGCTGTCCTGGGGGCTGGAGACGTGGCCAGCCCCCGTGGACACCCGAGGCTCCCACTGACCTATTTCAGAAGCCAAAGTACATTAAACTCACCCCTCCCCTCCCGTTTCTCCACTCCCCTGTGAAATCTATTTTAAAAGATCAGAGTTTTCTTTACATCCACCTCTGAAATGTGTTGCAGGAGATAAATGGGCCATAAACAGACTAAGGTGGGGGAGGGGCGGTGGGCAAAACCAGGAGGATGTGCTCACTGGGGTGGGGCTGGGAGGCTTCTGATCAGTCAGAGCCCCTGTGTTCACTGGAACCTCCATTCATTTCCTGGCCCAGGATGACAGGGAAGCAGCATTCTGGGGGTCCTGGCTCCCACGCCTGTCTCTGCATCAGGCTCCTCTGGGAGCTTCAGAGGTTGGTGGGACAGCCCCCTTGCCAGCAGACAGAGCCCAGCACCAGTGTGTCCCTGCCCTGCACTGGGGCCGCTGCCAGCCTCGCCCCAGAGCCCAGTCGAACGAGCCTGTCCAGGTGACCATCAGGGTGACCAAGCGTCCACTTGGGACTGGACTCTGAAATCCAGACTGGCCTGCCCACAAACCGAAGTGCAGCCATCGCCCCACTGGCCGCCGCACAGGGCTGGAGCCCCGTTCCCTTTGGTCCAGGGAACTGGATGGCCGCAGAGTGGTGGCCCTGGGCGGGAGCTGGTCTGTCTCCTTGTCCCTCCACCAGAGGGTCCGTCTGGCTCCTCCC
>SJYA01000356.1:14181-35763 GCA_006410615.1 Neotragus moschatus | reverse complement strand
GTCTATGGGGTTGCACAGAGTTGGACACGACTGAAGTGACTTAGCAGCAGCAGCAGCACTCATTCTCTCTTCCTTTATTTGTCATATCCTAGTATATTTCATCCCAACTGAAAGTGAAGGATCATATTTTATCTTTTCCTATACATTAATGAGTAGAGAAATTGAGGCACATTTTCCTTTAACAAACAGCCTAATTAATCTTTTTGTTCAACCTAAGTCTTACCCTCCACATTAGCAAATGTTTTACATTCTTGTCTTCTGATCTCAGCATCTGCTAACCCCTTGCATTAGCCCAAAAATGTGTTCCATAGCTATCTGGGATTGAACAAATAATAAAAATTATTTTGAAAACTCTAAATCTTTCAACAGATGTTTTAAGAAAATAATATGTGTTCCTTTCCTCTATATACTTTTTATAGTCATCATGTTTTAAGAAATCAAAATATGAAATAAAGAGAAATTTTAAAAAAATGTAATCTAAAACTAAAAGGACTAGTATTGAATAATTATTAACAGTTTAAAACTTTTGAAATTGTAATAAAGCTTGTCCCTGTTCACATTTTCTCTACATAAGGGTATTTTAATTTCTTCTCCACTCATTTACTTATTCTTGCCTGGAGAACTCGATGGACAGAGGAGCCTGGTGGGCTACAGTCCATGGGGTTGCAAAGAGTTGGACACAACTGAGAGACTAACAGTTAATTATTTAGGCTAATAACTTCTCAGAAGCACATGGCTTTACAGGTCAAATTCCTAGATTTCATTAAAAAATTTTTTTTTCTTATCCAAAGATAGGATAAAGAAATATCACTAGTTTAGTTCTGTATTTTGCTAAAGAAATTTGAAATTCATCTTCCTTCTCTATGTAGTAAAAGTTTGTTGGAGAAGAAAATAGTTGTCTTGCTTGTTGGTCTTCTCAGCCTCCTTCCCTCTCCCTCTGCGTCTCCCTTTTTCTCCTCCTCCTCCTCTTCTTCCTGCTCCTTCTGTCTTTGCTCTTCTTGTCTATTGTTCTCCCTACAAGCATAGAAATTTTACAATGAATAACTTTGTTATACATCTATAAAGTTATTAAGAAAACTTCCCAGGAAAGGCCACAACTTCTCTTTCTGTTCCTGAATATTCCTGGAGCATTTGTCCTCTGTTGAGACTGATGTTGAGGCTTGACCCTTAAATAAGGTGACTTCTATACAGTCATGTACATTGTAGTAGGTAAGCTGAACATGAAATTAAAGAGATAGATTTATATTCTGAAATGATGGTAAGGGAATACCAGAAAGAAGGACAAAATCCATTTCATTCCTGTCCTTCAGAGAAATTACTTTCTAATTTTTAATAGCTACAAAATAGACATAAATTAACTCTTGGTGGTAGTGATAGTCACTCAGTCATGTACAGCTCTTTGTGACCCCATGGGCTGTAGTCTGCCAAGCTCCTCTGTCCATGGAATTCTCCAGGCCAAGAATACTAGAGTGGGTTGCATTCCTTTCCTCGATCCTCGGGTATCAAACCCAGGCCTTCATTGCAGGCAGATTTTTTACCATCTGAGCCAAGGGTAGATCAGGACAAAAGTGGGTATTATAGATACTAGTTCGGGTCTCTAGATATACTCAAGTGGATAAACATAGAAGTTATGTCTTCAGAGTGAAAGCACTAGAAATGAGTTCCAGAAGTGAGCTCAAGAGATAATAGTGCACAAAGAGATAGTTCCTTCAAGTTAACTTTCAGTTCAGTTCAGCTCAGTTGCTCAGTCGTGTCTGACTCTACAACCCCATGAATCGCAGCACGCCAGGCCTCCCTGTCCATCACCAACTCCCAGATTTCACCCAAACTCACCTGCATCGAGTTGGTAATGCCATCCAGCCATCTCATCCTCTGTCGTCCCCTTCTCCTCCTGCCCCCCAAAAAGCCTCTTGATGAAAGTGAAAGAGGAAAGTGAAAAAGTTGGCTTAAAGCTCAACATTCAGAAAATGAAGATCACGGCATCTGGTCCCATCATTTTATGGGAAATAGATGGGGAGACAGTGGAAACAGTATCAGACTTTATTTTTGGGGGCTCCAAAATCACTGCAGATGGTGACTGCAGCCATGAAATTAAAAGACGCTTACTCCTTGGAAGGAAGGTTATGACCAACCTAGATAGCAGATGCAAAAGCAGAGACATTACTTTGCCAACAAAGGTCCGTCTAGTCAAGGCTATGTTTTTTCCAGTGGCCATGTATGGATGTGAGAGTTGGACTGTGAAGAAAGCTAAGCGCCGAAGAATTGATGCTTTTGAACTATGGTGCTGGAGAAGACTCTTGCAAGTCCGTTGGACTGCAAGGAGATCCAGCCAGTCCATCTTAAAGGAGACCAGTCCTGGCTGTTCATTGGAAGGACTGATGCTAAAGCTGAAACTCTAGTACTTTGGCCACCTCATGCGAAGAGTTGACTCACTGGAAAAGACCTTGATGCTGGGAGGTTCATTTTAGACACTTCAAAATACTTTAGAATCATTGGTAGTAAAATGAATGTGATCAAAGAACCACTGAGAACTGTAGAATGTTTAGTTCACTGTAAGAACAGGTTCAATTTAGTTAGAATGAGGTCAGTAAATAAAGAATAAACCAATAAAGAATGAATTAGAAGGAATAAACTGACTACAGTGATGTCTAGATTTTCTCTAGAAGCCTTAATATTCTTCTGCATGAGAAAAGAAAAGAAGGCAAAATGCACCTGCAAAGAAATCATAAGATACAGAGTTGACTTGATTCTAAAAGTCTTATTATATATAATATTTAATTTTTATACTCTTTTGTTTTGAACATACCATACTAGATATTCTCTTATAACAATAATTCTTTTTAGTCATATAATAACTCTACAATTATAAGACAACTCTACCACCTAAAGTGGCTAAAGCAAATAACAAATAAATAAATAAATAATAACCTAAATAATAAATAACTAATAAATAAAAATTAATTCAACAGATATTTAATAAGCCTATACTATGATCTTGACTACTATTCTAAAATACCAGGTTATATCAGGATATATCAATGATATATCAAGTCAGAATAAATGATATCTGTCCTTATAGAGCTATCAATCTATCACAAGGAGGCAAAAAATAGAAAAAAATACAATAATATAGTAAGTTTAAAAGTGCTAAATACCACATTAAAGAAAAAATAGAGCAGGGATTGTTAGATGGAGAGAGACATGGGTTTGTGTGTGGTAGTTTTCAATTTTTTGTAAGGTGGTCAGGGTAGCTTCATGGAGAAAGTGACATTTGAGCTAAAAGTAAAGGAAATGAAGGAAATCTGAAATGTGGGTACTATATACTGCTCACGGAGAAGACAATGGGACCCCACTCCAGTACTCTTGCCTGGAAAATCCCATGGATGGAGGAGTCTGGTGGGCCACAGTCCATGGGGTTGCTAAGAGTTGGACACGACTGAGCGACTTCACTTTCACTTCTCACTTTCATGTATTGGAGAAGGAAATGGCAACCCACTCCAGTGTTCTTGCCTAGAGAATCCCAGGGACTGGGGAGCCTGGTGGGCTACCGTCTATGGGGTCTCACAGAGTTGGACACAACTGAAGCAACTTAGCAGCAGCAGCAGCATATACTGCTCAGGATTTGCTACTTACTTATCTCCAGATACTCCATGACCACAGTCTCGGGAGATAAATTTATCTCCATGACTACATAAAACTCATGATAGCACCCATTTGAAGAGAGAAATGGCTAGGCAGATTTTTGATTCTCTTCTTTATTTTAAGCAATGTCATTGCTGGGGATAGATTAAGTACCCAGACTTCATCCAACACAATTCCAAACCTTTCATGCATTTAGGCAAGCAGACACATTTTGCATGGCACAGATTTTACTTAATTATTCACTTAGGGTTAATATAATATTTGAGCATAGGACTAGAGTTTGCTAGAGATTTTACTACTAACATTTCCAGTGTATTCAATATAAGGCAGGCTCAGTTCTTTTTTGTGGTGTTTTTACAGCTATTCATTATTGAGCCTTGTGTTTGGAGAAAAAAAATCTATGTCAAATGGATTAACAGACTGAAAGCTGATTTTCCAGACAAAACCATAGATGAGCATGGCATGAGCATTCTGTGGAGTTCTAGTTTCACATTTGGCCACAGTTATTTAGATTTCCCAATGATACATGGAAAGTTAAGTAGTACCCGATATAAAAGTTTCCTTTGTATTTTTTCCATTTTAAGTAAAGGAAAAACAGCAGCTTTACTAGTTAACTGAAAAGCCCTTGGACATGAGACAGAAAATTTTCATGACTGTATTGAAGAAACTAACTGCCTTTGTACAGTTTATCTAATCTCATTTTATCTGTATTTCTGTGTTTCACTGAAATACTATGTATTGGTTGTCTTCTTTTTACTTTCTCAAATTTCAAGATAAGTTTGCATAATTGATTGTTATTATGTTGCTTTAGAATATTAAGTATGTTATCTTGGTGGGAAAGAAATTCAACTCAGCTTAAATAATCATTGAGAGGTGACTTTATTCAATTGTAAAAAAAAAATAGAGAAGGACACAAGAAAGTAATAATTTGTGTAATCATCCTAAAAAGAGATTTAAATTCAGATGGTTTATTGGGAAGTAAAAATCTATACGTGGATTGAAGTAACAAAAGATACAAAACTTCACAGGTCTGCTTCTTACTCACCTATCCACCTACTCAGACCCTGAGGCTGAGGTGGAAAAGTATTGTCAAAGTATGTGACACGACCCCCTCAGCTACCTCTGGTGGCCTCATACGAATCTAATTTTTTAAATGTGAGGGATCACACAGGGAAAGAGAGATGATCAGTGCAGAACTGTTGGCACTGCGTCAGAAGGGTCTAAAGGAAGGACTCAATACTCTCACCTTTGGCTCTCTCTTGTGATGATAAACAGTGCTTGAGAGCAGGAGGAAGGGAGGGATTTCCTTGGAAGATTCTCCAGAACTGAGTCCAGCAGCTAGGGCTCTGCTATGCATTGGTAAAGGCAGCGTCTGTGGTTTGGTCCATAGGGACCAAAGGGGCTGCCCTGCTACATCCTCTTTGCCCCGTAAAGCATTCTCTGCCCACTTCAGGAGGGCAACAGCTGACTCTGCCATGATTCTAACCCTGCAAAAACTTTTGCAATTAGAGAAACTTTAAATAATGTCAGCCCAGACTTCCACAACCTCCAAAGGGACCTAGACCCAGTGGGCCAGGAAGGCTGTGTGTTAGTTACTCAGTCATGCCTGACTCTTTGCCATCCCATGGACTGTAGCCCATTAGGTTCCTCTGTCCATGGAATGCTCCAGGCAAGAATACTAGGATGGGTTGCCATTCCCTTCTCCAGGGGATCCTCCCCACCCAGGGACTGAACCCAGGTCACCTGCTTTTCAGGTGGATTCTTTACTGTCTGAGCCACCAGGGAAGCCGAGGAAGGCTGAAGGACTGCTATCAACTTAAAAATTTTTTTGTTTCAAAATATGAGCTGCTATGACTGATATGGACTTCTTCCTTTCTGTATACACACAAGTCTAGATGTCAGGGGTACACTTAGCAAGAACCACCAAGTGACCCATTTCCCTTTCATTCAAAATAGAGGTCCATAGTACACACCCTGATTATGTAACACGGGGTATGAAGATTAGCGAGATGAATATATGCCTGGCTCCCAAGGAGCTCACAATCTAGTGAGATACAATGATCTGAGCAAACACTTCTCTGAATAAAAGATTTAACATTTCTGTGATAGCTGAGCATATTATTTCTTCAAGAAAGTTCTTTAGTTAATGTCTACAGAATGTCCAGCATAGGCTTAGGAAGGTTTATTTTGTGTATTTTTCAAATTTTTTAGGTAAAACCCAATAATTTAGTATTAAAAATAGAATCACATCTCTCCTGAATGGTCAAAGGTGTCAATAAGGCCATTTCTATTCACACTTTTTTGCACGAGTATAATTATTAAGAAATGTAGCCATAGGGTGTGGCCCATAGTTGTCAAACAGCAATTTTGATGGCTGAGTTTTTAATTGTTTACTATAATAAGATGGTGGATTTGGTCTGCCATCTAGTGATTAAGAACTGAATTCTTACCACCAAATTTCAAAGCACCTAAACTTTGTGAGAAGATAATCTATGAGGATGTTTGAGAAACACAGAACAACTGAGTTACTCTCAAACAAAACATGGTCAGATAAAATATATCTCTTCTCTCTTAAGAGATCAGTGCCAAGACGTTTGTGACAATGACTTTGCAATGGATTGGTTCACTTTGTTGGGACATTTGGTAAGAGTGAAAGAAACATGTAGCTTGGAAGATAAAATTTCTGGAAGCTACAATACCATGAGAGATTACAAAATAATGGCAATACAGTCAGATATCTATCAGTCCTCCTCAATTATAGGAAAGTTAAAAAATATATAAATGGAGAAAAAATATAAATGTCAAAGTACTTTGGTTTTGGAGGTCTTTTTCAGATTTTATAAGAAATGATTTTTAAACTTCTGGGCCTTCAGTAAAGGCTAATGTCAGTTTGCATTAATTTTATGATTTCTATAGAGGAATCGGGAGAATGGTATTGACCCTGTTAGAATGTCATATAAAAATTCTTAGTTATTTTTAATAATATTGTCATTCATAAAATAATTATGTCATGACGACTTCACTGCAAATTGGCTGCAATTTTGCTTTCTCTATTTTACTTTTCATTTAAATAAACATCTATGTAGAAAACGGAAAAGACAAGATAATCATAAGGTACACAACTGCCATGTACAAACTTGAGAGCTGCAAGCCACCCTGTATTTTCCACCCAGGGTTTCTTTGTACACTCATTCAGACACGAACAATGAGAGTTCACTGAGCTTTTGTGGCGTCTGGGATGTGCATGGATTCTGTGCGGGAGAAGAGAAGGCAGGGTTTAGCGGCGAATGTGGTTTCTCATCTCCTTGCCATTTAAAAGCATTCCAACTAACTTTCCACATCATCCTAAATTTAATTATAAATCCTCAGGGGGAAACGGACCAATGATGAGTCAGAGTATACATACATTACATTATTTTCCATTACAGTCGTGTCCAACTCTTTGCGACTCCATGGACTGTAGCCAACCTGGCTCCTCTGTCCATGGGATTTTCCAGGCATTAGTACTGGAGTGGATTGCCATTTCCTTCTCCAGGGGATCTTCCCAACCCAGGGATTGAACCCAGGTCTCTCGCATTGTAGACAGATGCTTTACCATCTGAGCCACCAGGGAAGTCAAACTAACTTTTAACATTGTCATTTAAACTAAGACAGTGGGCCATTTCTTTGTCAGTTGGACGGAGGTCAAAACTGTTTTAAGCTTTCAGGAAGAAACTGACCTATGAGTTAACACAAGTCTGAAAGAGTGTGTCTTTTTGTCCCAACCCTGAAGGAGACACAGAGAGTAGGATAACTCACCCCTGAGGAGGCTCTCACACATTTTAATGATATTTAATCAACAACATCATTGTATGTCGTCTTGTTATTTTTTTTTCCATATTCTCTATTTCCCCATTTATAATTGTTTCATCAGTGAAATTGAGATCCACCTCACGATTGTATATATTTTTGAGGGCAGAATGCTTTTAATATTTTGCATATACAGTACTAGGCACATGCCCACTTCAGTTCAGTTCAGTTCAGTCACTCAGTCGTGTCCGACTCTTTGCGACCCCATGATCCTCAGCACGCCAGGCCTCCCTGTCCATCACCAACTCCTGGAGTTCACTTAGACTCACATCCATTGAGTCGGTGATGTCATCCAGCCATCTCATCCTCGGTCGTCCCCTTCTCCTCCTGCCCCCAATCCCTCCCAGCATCAGAGTCTTTTCCAATGAGTCAACTCTTCGCATAAGGTGGCCAAAGTACTGGAGTTTCAGCTTTAGCATCATTCCTTCCAAAGAAATCCCAGGGCTGATCTCCTTCAGAATGCCCACTTAACCCTCTGTAAATACAGGTGAACACTTTTGCCTCCCAGGGTGTGGCAAGGGAGAGGCAAGCAAATTGAACTTGTGGTGTATCTCATTTTCAGCCAGTGGCACTTAGTCCTTGTGATTAGATATTTCTGTCTTAGTCATAAACCTCAATGAACAAAAGTATTTTTTGGTACTTAATGGAATAGCTCAATGGACTATGGGTGTGAATCCATTTCTATGGAAATTGTGTTTTATGGAAACAGTCACCTTGGAACGACAGTGACTTTTCATCTACAAGTGGCACTGCTTTTTTGAGGTACTATTTTCTTATGTTTTCAAAATAGTTCCGCAGAAAAGCATGTTGTTAAAGCTAGATATTTATTTTCTCCTTCCTTGAGCATGCCAATAGTAACACTGGATAATCAGAGCCAATTTTATTTTACTAATGAGCTACATAGTATGTGATAAACATCTGTTGGTGAAGATTAGACAGATTAGAAATTTTGTGCTTTTCTTATGTATAGCACAAAAGCCAGGATGTGGTGTCATGCTTTGAAAACAATTTTCCATTTACCAAATATCTGTGATGAGAGACTAAATATGTGAGGCAAAGTATTCCACAAAGCAGTGAGAAGAACATTATCCAAGAAAAACTTTCTGAAGTTATGAAGATGGATATTTAGACTAACGTCTCTTTAAACTGAAATCATTTCTGTCTGTAGATCTATATTAGCATTTGACTATATTTACTGTGAAAGATATGTAAGTGTTACTAAATGTAACTATTTTTTCAAAAATTTATTGTAAATGCATTTAAACATTTTTAGTTTTATTCTTGTAAAGTAGTGGTACAATTTTAGTGAACCATAATTTAGATTCACTCATTCATTCATGTCCATCCATTGAACAAGTACTTGTTGAGTGTTGATTCTATGCAAGGTATGATGTCAAGCTTTAGAAATACCATACTGAACAAGATACACTAGTTCTCACTTTTATATTGCCTGGTGGTGGAAATAAGAAAATAAACAAGTAAAAATAAATAAATAAATACTAATTGCGATAAACCTTATAAAAGCAGTCATTTTTGCCTAAAGGTTCCATTTTAACAAATGTTTAATTACCTTGCTTATAATGCAAAATGAATGAATTAATGGATGGATGGATGAATGAGTTCTTTAAAGCGTTCTATAAAGTGTATCAATCGGATAAAGAAAGTCTGCTTTTAGAGATTAGAGAAGAATTGTGGGGGTCAGGTAAAAAACTGTGATAGTGAGCTACTGGAGTTGGAGTTGAGGAAGGGAAATGCAGTGTCAGGCAAAGGGATCAAGTTGTATTGATTTATTTGGGAGGAAGGGACTGGAGGACTTTTGGGCTTTAAAAAGGAGCTTTGAATTTAAGTAGTTGGAAATGCAAGGAATTAAGCAAGGATTTATGATCCACATTGTATTTTAAAATACTATAGTTTTGTTTCTTGAGAACCACAATGTTAAAGATGTATGTGTTTATTTTATAGTAAGTGTATAATAGAATTGCTTTCGCTTCATGGGAAATAGACGGGGAAGCAGTGAAAACAGTGTCAGACTTTATTTTGGGGGGCTCCAAAATCACTGCAGATGGTGACTGCAGCCATGAAATTAAAAGACGCTTACTCCTTGGAAGAAAAGTTATGACCAACTTAGATAGCATATTCAAAAGCAGAGACATTACTTTGCCGACTAAGGTCCGTCTAGTCAAGGCTATGGTTTTTTCAGTGGTCATGTATGGATGTGAGAGTTGGACTGTGAAGAAGGCTGAGCGCCAAAAAATTGATGCTTTTGAACTGTGGTGTTGGAGAAGACTCTTGAGAGTCCCTTGGACTGCAAGGAGATCCAACCAGTCCATTCTGAAGGAGATCAGTCCTGGGTGTTCTTTGGAAAGAATGATCCTAAAGCTGAAACTCCAGTACTTTGGCCACCTCATGCGAAGAGTTGACTCATTGAAAAAGACTCTGATGCTGGGAGGGGTTGAGGGCAGGAGGTGAAGGGGATGACAGAGGATGAGATGGCTGGATGGCATCACTGACTCGATGGATGTGATTCTGAGTGAACTCCAGGAGTTGGTGATGGACAGGGAGGCCTGGTGTGCTGCAATTCAGGGGGTCGCAAAAAGTTGGACACGACTGAGCGACTGAACTGAACTGATGTGTATAAAAGTGCATATATATTTCCAAATCTGTGTTAAATTTTAATCTAAATATAGAAAAGTATTTGGCAGATATTATGTAATAGCTTACCATGTTGTCTCGGTCCTGACTTAATTTTGATACAAAGATAATTAATGCATTGGCTGTATAGCTTTTCATTTCCACTACAGTTTAGGAAACTACTTTCAGATGTTTAGCGGAAATCCACTCCACAAATGGGTCACCATTAGCTTTTTTTATCTTAATGTTTAAAATGAATTTAAATTTTTCTTCATGATATATGAATACTTATTGTCTTCTGTTGTGGGATTTACTAATGGAAAGTTTCAAGTCAGTTTAAAGTCACATAGGGTTCACCAAACACTGAAATTATGTATTCTGTTTAGAACTCTTCTTTTCTCCATTTTTTCAAATGGTTTACTTTTATCCCTCAAACATGATCTTACGTTGTTTGATTACTTGTATCTCCAAAAATGATTTTGGGAAGCACTCTGATTTAGTATACTTTGGATCACTTTCCCTGCCCCCATCATGCTACAATATAAGTTTTATAGTAATTTAATTACGAATTGCATGTTTGCCTTTAAATACTAATGGAGTAAGCTCATTTGTGTTTGGCTCCTTAGGAGGTTACCACTTAGCCCAGAGACTTTAGAACCCACAAGATAATTTACCTTCCTAAATATTTCCCAGATTCTGAAATTTCAGATCACTAACCTTTTTTTTTTTCTTCTTATTCTAGAAGGATATGGTGAAGAAATAGCCTGCACCCAGAATGGTCAGATGTACTTAAACAGGGACATTTGGAAACCTGCCCCTTGCCAGATCTGTGTCTGTGACAATGGCGCCATTCTTTGTGACAAGATACAGTGCCAGGATGTGCTTGAATGTGCTGACCCCGTAACGCCTCCTGGGGAATGCTGTCCTGTCTGTCCACATACAACTGGAGGTGGCAATACCAATTTTGGTAAGAATGCATAAGGCCAACTCAGAATTTGTCCAGTGACTTATCTTTATAGTTACCGTGTTTTTTGCTCTTAGAATTCAGCAACCCAAGAGAATAATTAAGCTGCTATTCAGTAGTCTTTGGCATAATTTCACTCACCCACTTTAATCTAACAGTAATGAAAAGAAAGTTATTTCTTCTTAAAAAGTGAGGAATTTTGGGGGTTGCATTTAAGTGATTATGTCTAATTTGAGAATTCCTTGTAGTACTTAAGATGTTCTTTTGTTACCCTATCCATGCTGGGTGCCTCCAAGATATTTGTTGGTTTTCTATGAACTCCATTAATGTCTAAGAGGATATCTAAAAACACATTTCTCTTCCTTGTGCCAACTTTGCCCTTGGAAATTGAATAATTTCTAATGTAATTTAGTGCCACAGCACCCTCTGTTACATAGGTTCATAAATGCAGAATGCTTTTAATGTTGGCGAAGAGAAACAAGAGAATGGAATGGGTTTTCTGGAGAAAACAATAATATAAATTATTGGTTCTTAAAGCTTCTTTTTTGGAGAAAAGTGTCTGTGTTTAACAAAGACTGTATTTGAGTATACATGTTAGAAAAACTTACATATAAGAGAAACAAGTTCATGGTTATATGTTTTAGTGAACCAGATAAGATTGATATTAAATTTTTGGGTTATTTGTTTTAGCAGTCATGAATGGAGGCTTGCATGCACCCTTGTCAAGACAGTGTCAAGGCTTTATTTTTTCCCCTAAATTTCACTGCAAATAACAGCAAATATAATGACGTGCTCAAAAGTATTTTCATGGAAACATTACACAGTAATTTACCAATTAGTCTCTTGGATATCATTCAACAGTAACAGTTGGCCTGGAATAAATAACCAAACTTAACTTTTAGCCATGCAATAAGAAAGATCCCACTTCAGTATTCTTGCCTGGAGAATCACACAGACAGAGGAGCCTGGTGGGCTACAACAGGTGGGCTACATGCTACATACTACATAGTGTTGCAAAGAGTCAGACACAACTGAAGCAACTTAGCATGCACACAGTAAGGAAGATATAATGGAAAGAACAAAAAACAAGGCACTAAAGGGCTACCTGAAGTGGATATGATCTGCACAGAATCCCCAGTAGTAAAGCAAAATTAAACCTGTGGGGATAAGCACATGTTGAGACAATGGTAGCAAAAAAAAGAAAAAACATAGCAAAATACACAACCTCCTGCAAAAAAAAAAAAGAGCAAAATACATGACTTCCTGAAAACAGGTGATTTAGGAAAGCCCAATTTACTCCATGATGTGTAATTTTAAAAAGTACTGACAACAGTGTTGATACAAAGATACTATAAGGCAAAGATGAGACCGTTTAACTAAATATATGAGATAAAGAACACCAATAAATATATCATCAGAGAACAGATAAAAATTCTGACCAACCCTTATTTTCATTATCACAGAACAATTTAACATTATTAGCTGCACCTGACCAAACAATTATATAAGAACAAGAAATCAGAAGTTTAGATATTAGAAAAGAGGAGGTTAAAGGATCAATTTATAGAAAATATAATTATGTACTTACAAAACCTCAGGGAATGGAGTAAAAAAATGCTACAAAACAATTTAGTAAGATATTGCAATATAAAATCAACAAATTAATAGATATACTATATACAGTTACTTCATAGAATGTATGTGTGTTAGTCGCTCAGTCATGTCCAAGTGTTTGTGAGGCCCTGGATTGTAGTTCTCCAGGTTCATCTGTCCATGGAATTCTCTAGCTAAGGATATTTGAGTGTGCTGGCATTCCCTTCTCTAGGGGATCTTCCCAACCTAGGGATCTGAACCCTGGTCCCCAGCATTGCAGGCTGATTCTTTACCATCTCAGTCACCTATATGTTACTATTATAAATATATTTTTATTCCTATTATTCATTCTATGAATATTAATGAATAATAGGAATAAATACATGTATATTTGTATATTACCACATAGAATAAATAATAGGAATAAAAATATCTCATAATAGCATTATAAAGGATAAAAGGGTTAAGAATAAACCAAACAAAATATTTACAATATATCTGAAGAAAACTTTAGAACACTGCTAACTCACATAATGACTTTAATACATGTAATGTTCCATTATGTTCTTGGTTAGGAAGACTAAAAGAAAATCAATAATAGTGACCTCTGGTGAGAAGTGAAATGTGGGAAATAGAGAAAAGGGGACAAGGAAATTTTTCACTGAACAACCTATACCTTTAATAATATATTTTAGGTTTGTTTTTTTAATCATGTGAATGAATAACCTACTCAAAAAAGTATAAAAACCAAAAACAGAGAATATTGATTGAAGATTATTATTGATTGAATCATAACTATATGATTAGTTATAATTTTAATAGCTAATTTTTTTCCTATATAAAGGTTGTGAAGACTATTCAAATGTCAGAATTTTCCTAAGGGTATGTTATTTTGCCTCTTATGAAAATATTGGTGCAAAATAATTTGGATTTCTATCTACTGGTGACAGGGAAAGCTTTTTAAATGAAATTCTGATTCTATAAAAATTATTGAAATAAATATTGAGATTCTTAATAACTATGTATGCATAAAATAATATATTTATTCTTTTCTTTTTTATAGGAAGAGGAAGAAAGGTAAGTTTTACTTGCATAGTTTCATTTTTGTAAATTTAAAAAGTTCTAATGATATCTACATAATTCTGTGCTTTAAAGAGTTTGAAAGCCCTTTGTAAAGTACCATACAAATATAACTATATGAGCATAGTTTAGTTTCTTTGATTATAGATTATAGATGCCTCTATTTTCTTCACTTTTTAAATTTTTATTTACAGATGGTTCTTTCAGAAGGTTGTGAATCCTTAAGGGATGGAGACTATGTCATGTTAATCATATAACTTATATATATATTAGAATAAGTGTCTAATTGCAATGCAGTAGACCCTGCAATAAATGTTTAATTGAATGAAGTAAGGAATGAAGAAAAGAAGGAAGAAAGGGTGGGAGGGTATTTGTTCTACTTCAAGGGAATGGTGGTCCCTCTCCCATCAGTTGAGAAGTAAAGATTTGATTGGGGCTTCCCTGATAGCTCAGTTGGTAAAGAAACAGCCTGCAGTGCAGGAGACCCTGGTTTGATTCCTGGGTCAGGAAGATCTGCTGGAGAAGGGATAGGCTACCCACTCCAATTTTCTTGGGCTTGTTTTGTGGCTCATCTGGTAAAGAATCTGCTTGCAATGTGGGAGACCTGGGTTCAGTCCCTGGGTTGGGAAGATCCCCTGGAGAAGAAAAGGCTACCTACTCCAGTATTCTGGCCTAGAGAATTCATTGAACTGTAAAGTCAATGAGGTCACAAAGAGTCAGACATGACCAATCGATTTTCACACACACAGATAATAGCCAGGACATGGAAACAACCTAGATGTCCATCAGCAGATGAATGGATAAGAAAGCTGTGGTACATATACACAATGGAGTATTATGCAGCCATTAAAAAGAATACATTTGAATCAGTTCTAATAAGGTGGATGAAACTGGAGCTTATTATACAAAGTGAAGTAAGCCAGAAAGAAAAACACCAGTACAGTATACTAACACATATATATGGAATTTAGAAAGATGGTAATGATAACCCTGTATGTGAGATAGCAAAAGAGACACAGATGTATAGAATGGACTTTTGGACTCTGAGGGAGAGGGAGAGGGTGGGATGATTTGGGAGAATGGCACTGAAACATGTATCAGGTAAGAAACGAATCACCAGTCTATGTTTGATACAGGATACCGGATGCTTGGGGATGGTGCACAAGGATGATCAAGAGAGATGATATGTGTAGGGTGGTGGGAGGGGGGTTCAAGATTGGGAACTCATGTACAACTGTGGCGGATTCATGTCAATGTATGGCAAAACCAATACAGTATTATAAAGCAAAATAAAGTTTAAAAAATAAAATAAATAAAAATAAANGCAGATGAATGGATAAGAAAGCTGTGGTACATATACACAATGGAGTATTACTCAGCCATTAAAAAGAATACATTTGAATCAGTTCTAATAAGGTGGATGAAACTGGAGCTTATTATACAAAGTGAAGTAAGCCAGAAAGAAAAACACCAGTACAGTATACTAACACATATATATGGAATTTAGAAAGATGGTAATGATAACCCTGTATGTGAGATAGCAAAAGAGACACAGATGTATAGAATGGACTTTTGGACTCTGAGGGAGAGGGAGAGGGTGGGATGATTTGGGAGAATGGCACTGAAACATGTATCAGGTAAGAAACGAATCACCAGTCTATGTTTGATACAGGATACCGGATGCTTGGGGATGGTGCACAAGGATGATCAAGAGAGATGATATGTGTAGGGTGGTGGGAGGGGGGTTCAAGATTGGGAACTCATGTACAACTGTGGCGGATTCATGTCAATGTATGGCAAAACCAATACAGTATTATAAAGCAAAATAAAGTTTAAAAAATAAAATAAATAAAAATAAAAATTATAAAAAAAAAAAAGAATTAATTGAATGACTTGACACGCATCACCTCCCTTTCTCTCCTCTTCTTATTGAAGGACCCGGGAATCTAATCTCAGAAACAAGCATTACATAATGAAGGACAATAATGGGGTGTAGCCAAGACCTTGACATACCTACTCAGTTTAGCCACTTGTTAATTGGACATATGTGTGTTAGAGTCGCTCAGTCTTGTCCAATTCTTTGCGATCCCATGGACTATAGCAGGCCAGGCTCCTCTGTCCATGGAATTCTCCAGGTAAGAATACTAGAATGGGTGTCATTCTCTTCTTCAGGGCATCTTCCTGACCCAGGAATTGAATCCAGGTCTCCTGCATTGCAGGCAGACTATCGTCTGAGTCACCAGTGATTGGACATGGATGATCCCATTCAGTGAGAGAGTTCCATCCCCTTGGAAGTGTTCTTTGTTTTCTGGTTAAGTTGAAAAGTATGACATTTGCTCAGTCTTATCCAGATGGGATGGACACAGGAATTTAGAATGAAAATGAGGAGTCATCTCAATTTTCATGGCAGATATTAGACAGCAAATTTAAATTCTTTGCCTTTGCATGCAATGGAAATTTAGTAAATTAATACTTGTACAATGCAATGCAATACCTTCATGGTAAGTAAAAGTGATGTCATCAAGGGGAGGTCCTGGTCACTTTTTACCTTTTTGGCTCCAGAGGGCAATACCCTAAATTCATCTTATTTGTCATAAATATCAGTGAAGCTCTTTATATGTCAATATATGTCAGAGGAGAAGGACTGCAAATGCCAGCTCACATTTGGTTTACATTTGAAAGCTAAAAAATTATGAAACTTAAGTGTTTGAATATAGCCTGCAAACAGATAGATAGATGAATTAGGAGGTAAATAGATAATCTGTGAAATAAAAAATGAATTGACTGTGAGAACTGCCTTGATGTAATCAATTTAATTTGGTTAGTAATCATCCAGTTTACTGAGGGACAATTGCCAGGCTGTGTTGTCTAGTTTACTGCCTCTTTCCAAAGGTAGTGTGGGACAGCTTGGAGAAGGACATCCTCAAAGCAGCTACTAGTTTAACACATTCTAGTTATACGCTTATCTTCATGTCTCTGCCATTTATTATCAAGTCTTCAGAAATATGAGAGCAGAGCAATATTGTATAAACACACTTTGTGCTAGGTTTATATAATATTGATTTTTATTTATAATTTATTCATTCACTCATGTGAAGCGCCACATGATTACTGAACCTTTGTTAAAATCCTGTAGGAGGCAAATAATGCAGATGACGTGATGGTGGGAAAAATAACTGTGACTGCCTTCTGTGGTAAAGTTTCCTATAAAAGTGATGAGGCATGTCCACATAGCATTAAGTGGTGAGTAACAGATGAGAAGTAAAATTAAGCTGTAATTCTCATCTGAACATGAATACTTGAATTTTATGTTTCCCAGGGGTATGAGAATCAAATTTAGTAAAGCTATCATTCCACATAAATTGATTTATTCAACACTCGTATTAACAAAAGTGACAAATATTTTCATTTTTGACTTATTTCCAAAATAAGAAATACATAGAATCATTAGATAAATTTGTTATCAAAACTTGATTATAGAACATTTAATCCCATATCAAGTATTATGGAATGGTAGAAGGCTCATTTTTCTAATTTTGGCTGAAATAATTTCTCCTCCCTTTTTAGTTGCATTTCTAGACTTGTTCCAAAAAAGAATTATTCTCATGTATGTGCGTGCTTACTTGCTCAGTCATGTCCAACTCTTTGTGACCCCATGGACTGTGGCCTGCTAGGCTCCTTGGTCCTTGGAATTCTCCAGGCAAGAATACTGGAGTGGGCTACCATGCCCTCCTCCAGGGGATCTTCCCAACACAGGGATCGAACCAAGGTCTCCCTCATTGCAGGTGGATTCGTTACCATCTGAGCCACTAGAGTCCTTTACTTATCAGACACAGATTTACATACCCTCTCCGAACAAGTAAAATTCTCTTGATATTTCAAAGAAAATTTTTCTTAAACTCTTAAAAGGTTAATTTGTATTACTTTCATGTTAAAAATGGAAAGATCTAGTCTAGAAGTTAGCAAAGGGAGGATATAGACATAAGCTTCTCTGCTTCGCTGCTCATATGTGTCGGCCCCTCTTCCTCTAGTCCTTTTGTGGGTGTTTTTCAGTCTCTTGTGTTCTGCCTTGAGGGATCCTCCTGCCTCTGTAGAGCCATTTCCAATACTTCTGAATTCTCAATTTATTCCTGACTTCCTGAGGATTAGCTACCTCAGCATTAGAATCAGCAAGTATGATCAGGGTATTGTTCTGACATCCAGTCCACGATTAAGACTTTCAAGATTGTAAAATAACTTTTTAAATGAAGATAAAATCTAAAAGTAAAATATTGAAGCATTGTTTAGGTAAAACTCAGGTACGTGATGAAAAACTAAGATTGTCAGAATGTTAACAGTGATTATCTCCTGATTGACTATGATACGTACTTTATCTCTGTATTTTCTATTATCCTAATTCCTTACTATAAACTCCTATTATTTTCATAAACAAATGTAAAGATAGTGTGTATGAAAGGAGAAGTTAAATAAAATAGAATTCATTACCCTTTTTTCCCTATAGGTTGGGTATAATTCCTGATGCATTCATTCTCTGTAATTACCTGGGAAAGAGCATTTTTGTAGTGTATTAATGATAATTATTATATTAATTTTATTGAGAACTGTGTGCCCAACTGAGAATATAAAGTAGATAATCACTCCTTATGGAGACCAATATCTATTGGAAGACAAATACTGAAATAAATGATACAAGTGAATATGCGATACAATAGAGGTATGTGTGTATTAGTTGCTCAGTCATGTCCAACTCTTTGTGATCCCATGAACTGTAGCCCACCTGGCTTCTCTGTCCATGGAATTCTCCAGGCAAGAATACTGGAGTGGGTTGCCGTTCCTTTCTCCAGGGGCTCTTCCCGACCCAGGGGTTGAACCTGGGTCTCCCACACTGCAGGCAGATTCTTTACCATCTGAGCCACTGGGGGAGTTCACAGTAGAAGTATATAAAGATATAATTCAACCAATGTTATTTAAACAACATATTTGACATCATGCTATAAGAATACAATTTTTGAAAATCTAAAGTTCTAAGAATCAAAAGAAATTCCATCTATATCTGTGGTGTTAAGATATAGATGCAAAGATGGTGTTAAGATAAAGATAAAAGCAAATTATGCTTTATTTACTTTGAGTTATGATAGTTCCTTGTGTTATTTTTTATTTTCCTGTTGAAATAATAATTTTTCTAGGCTTTCCTCAGATATTGAGAATTACCTAAGATTGTTATGTCTTTTCTCTTTCCTCTTTTTCTTTAAAAGATGATCACATATCTCTTGTTATTTCTCATAGTCTTCCATGAGTTTAAAAAGAGAAAACGATGGCAGGTGTTTTGAGATTGGCATCTGATAAGTTACTAAAAACTAAATGGCATGTAATATGAGTGTGAGAGTTCAAATATAAACATATTTCTGGATTTTCCTTTGTGCTTTCAGTGTTTGGGTAGTTGTTCCTATGGTGCTTTGACTTTACATTTTTTTAATCACAAGCATTTCCTTGTTTTTAATTATATTTCTTATTCTTTAAAAAAATACTTCTTTGTTACTTTGGCTGCGCTGTGTCTTCACTGCCTTGCACTGGCTTTTCTCTAGTTGCCGCAGTGGGGCTGCTCTCTCGCTGAGGTGCGCAGTCTCCCTGCAGTGGCTTCTCCTGCTGCAGAGCGTGGCTCCAGGCGCTCAGTCTCAGTAGCTGCTGCTCGCGGGCTCAGGAGTTGCGGTGCACGAGCTTAGTTGCTCGGTGGCGCGTGGATCCTTCTGGGCCAGGAGTCAAACCTGGGTCCCCTGCATTGACAGGTGGACTCCCATCCACTGTACCACCAGTGACATTTCTAATCATCTCTTTGGGTCTGACTTCCGTAAAAACTGAACAGAAACTACACATTTCACACAGTGGATTAATTTTATTTTCATGTTTTTGAGAGAAGCAGTGTTTTTTTCATGAATAAGTTCTGACTAACCTAAAATTGATTGTTAACCTTTTTCTCATTTTATGTTTTACCTTTCCTACATACAAATTTCCATTGTTTACATGGAATATTTTGATATAACATGTTAATGCTCAATAAGCCACTATATTTTGCTAATTGCATTTTTTTTTTTTACTTTATAGGGACAAAAGGGAGAACCAGGATTAGTACCTGTTGTAAGTATACATGAATATACGTTTTCATGTACCTTTGATAAGCTTAGTTATAGCATCGTAGTATATTATTGCTTATATACATATTTTCAAAAATAGGGAATTATTTTATAACCAAACTTTTAGTATAAAGCAAGCAAAATAAAATAGGTCAATTTTTAATTTAATATGATATTTCATGTTTATTTTTCCTGACTTTTATTTATTTTCCCATGACTAAAGATGTAAATCAAGATTTTACAAAATTAAATATATTGTATGTGAATATAAAGTGATAACTAAGATGTATATTTTTATAGTATATTTAGCTATATCATCCAAATGGAGAAGCATGATTTAATGTGCTACGCTTCTGGAAATATGTTATGTTATTATCATGATGTTAAAGTCCATAGTGTATAGAGTTCTTAAGAGTTATTTAGACTTGGAGATGATCATAAAGCATATCATTATATAGGATGAAAGTTCCTCACTATTCTCGTTGCTTTTAAAGGAATTATCATTTTGTTAAGACAAAAGTAGAGCATGTTGATTTATTTGACAATGTTTGCATTTTTGCTTTGCTTTTAAATTGACTTGTTTTTAACAAAGATTACCTAAAAAGTGAAACCATTCATACTGGTTGTGTTTATTTAAAAGCACAGTGCCTAAGGTACTGTATTAAGCACTTCCTAAACATTTCTTTGTTTGTCTTCACAACAGCTTTGAGAGGGAGTTAATTTCATAATCATTATCACCATTTTACAGAAGAGGAATCTTAAGTACAGAGAGGATGATTAATTAGTTCAAGGTCATACAATTGGTAAAGGTTGGAGTTAGGATTTGAACGTAGGTTTCCTGGATCCAGCATTAGCTCTTAATGGCTATACCAGTACTGCCTCCTTGTATTAGCATTTAAATTAATGTCTTAGCCTTATAAGAAAGTCGGGGAGGCAATGGGCACCAATTGTTAACATCCATTTGTTCTAAAATAGTAACTGGGCCTTTTGTTCTTCTTATCCATTTGACTATTGAATTTTCTAAAACTCTTTTGAAACTTTCTCTCTGAGTGTTGTTTCCTTTATTGTTTAGGTGACAGGCATACGTGGACGCCCAGGACCTGCAGTAAGTAGATGCCTCCAGTATTCATGGGATTCTTGAAGTTCTTTGAGATACTAAATCTTTATGGCTATTATATCCACAGAAAAATAATAGATTATAAAACAATGATGTACTTGGTTTCTTGAAACATTTTGTTTTGAAACAACTTAAAGTTTAAACATTTCTTTGCAGCAGTGAATGAAATTGATGAACCCTATTTAAGTTAACTGTACTCATTGAAATTAGAACATATTAGTCTTGTTGACAATGATTAAGGATAGACTACTTTTATCTATTTCATGAAATAAACTGTTAATTCCATCTGTTATTAAAATTAAATCAATAGAATTAGATATTATTAATATACTTTTGATATATTCTATTGTAACATTTACTATTACATTATATAACAGTATATTAATATGTATTATATTGGTATAACAGTAAATATTACAGTAGAGTTTGAGAAGATATACATCAGAATGGCATATTTCTGGTTTAGCATAAAAGACTACTGATTTCAGGTTTGGATTAGTGGTAGCATTCACAGGTAGCCAGATGTGTCTCACACACACACACACACACACACACACACACACACACACCCACAC
>SJYA01000356.1:0-14063 GCA_006410615.1 Neotragus moschatus | reverse complement strand
TTTAGTGGTAGCATGCACAGGTAGCCAGATGCATCTCACACACACACACACACACACACACACACACACACACACACACACTCCTGTAAAATTTAAAGCAAATTAGGTTAATGTAAGTGAAATACTGATATACTTCAATAGACCCGCTGTAGTCATTCTGAAGCATTTGCTTTTAAACAACATTGTGTTTTGGACTGAGTACATGCACAATCAAATTTTTATAACTCAGTTGAAACTCTTTTGAAGAGAAATAAAGTTCTCCTGGCAACTGGTATTTTCTGGGGGAAAAAGTTAATTTAAGATGTAAGCACAAAATGCCAGTTTTGAAGTATAGTAATCATTTGTTATTTTAATGGAAAAATAACTGCAATTGCAGTTACCATTTGGAAAATTCTTGGTGGGTTTTAAATTTACAATGGAGATGAGGCAAAGTTAAAAAATGATACTGGATACTTGAAGGCACACAAGATAGGAACAGAATAAGCTTTTTTTTGCCATTGCTTTCATCAGCAACTTGAATAGAGATGAATAGTTTGGGATATTGTGTACCAACATGAATTCATACCTCTCCTCAGAAAAATTGAAGATTTGGAGTTTGGGCAATAATGTAATTCTCAAAATTTGAATTGTAAGCTTTTATGTCTAAGACAAGAGAGCAAAAAAGAAATGATCTTTGCAAATTTACAATTATTGTTCAAACTAATTTATACAACTCATTGGGTACAATGTTGTTATATTTACTTATTCACAAGTCTTTAAGCTTCAGTGTGAAAATAAACAGCCTTTCTGTATACACAGAACTTTTATATATACATGGCTTTATTTTCTGTAGTCTTCAGCTGAAATTTTAAAATCGATGATATTTCTGTTTTCCAGTGTTCTTATATCAGTAACCTTTGAAGCAAAATTATCTGAGGTATACATGTTTTACAGACATAACCATCATTTTCTGTTTTAGGGACCACCAGGATCACAAGGACCGAGAGGAGAGAGAGGCCCCAAAGGAAAACCTGTGAGTTGAGAGTGGAGCTCCCTTTTTGTGAACTTTAACAAGTAAGCCCATCCATGCCAGCTTCCGTGGATGCAGCAAAGAGCCAGTGGCGCTTGTCCTTTCTCCCCTCTATTAAACATGACGTGGAATTCAGGTCATGAAGTGATTGTGCCTTGATCCTGATTCAGAGGAAAGCATCACATGCTAATAATTACCTATGGTCTTCTCAGATGACCCAGATGATCTCCATTTGTCCTTGATGAGGTCAAATTAAAGTAGAATCTAAGGAAACATAATGAATACCTCATATTGTTTTCAGAAGTTTTAACTCATGAGTTAACAGTGCCAACAATGCATCCTTGAGAGAAAACACCCAAGTTGTGTGATCTGTGGTTGCTCCAGGAATAACCAAATTGGATAAAGGAAAAAGAAATTATTAGAGGACAAAATTTTCTTTCAAGTGGTTCTGCAATGAATTTATTTCCCAAGTAATGCTGCCTTTTCCATTGGGCAGCTGCTGCGGAGCTATCAAAGGAGTAATTTTAAACATTAACAAATTCATTGCCATAGGGAATACCTTTAAATTTAAATAATCAACTCTATGTTCTTAAGATAAACCATGAGATTATTATACATGCTAAATGTTTTCTCTTATTAAGAAGTCCTATTCTAGCAAACATTTTTCTTTTTTATATCTCACCCTCAAAATTTGTCTTCTATATATCAATACCAAATACTTAGATGAATTTGTGTACCAAAAATAGATTCAGATGAATCTATCATTATCCTATGTTTCAATCTGAAAAATTTGTGCTGTTTAATTTTCTGTCTAATGATATCTACTAAGATATAACTTTCTGTGGGTTTTTAACCTTCTAAATATGTACTTATCCATATCTAAATGGGAAAACTAGATGAGCAAGGAAGCAACAAACCACCTTAAATATATAAGTAAGGAAAAAAACATTTTCTAGATCATTGCTAGGAACCCTTGCCCTTGGTTTCATTTTTCATACTGTTTTTCGTTTCTACTCATTTCACCAAGAAGGGGATGATGCCAGTACTTTTTCCAAACTGCAACTGAAGTTATGGAAAGTATTTGCAGGCATGCAGGTAAATGACAGTGGTCCCAAGGACGAAGTCACAGCCATGTAGGTGGGCAGTAAAGCTAGTTTCCGATTACCTCATGGCCCATTCTTCGATGATGTTCTGCCTTGCTGCCTCAGCAGCATTGCTCCTGAAACCCTGTTGGCAGATATTTGGATGTCTGTCCAGAAGTCTGGAATGACAGAGGCAGGTGGAACATGACTTCATCTGGGTGGAGGGTGGGGGTCATGCAGGAAACATTGTGGCTCAATGTACTCGTGCCCAGAATAATTGATAAAACTGAGTCCTAAATGTAGGTGGAAGCTGCTGTGAAACTCATGGTTGAGATTACAGAATTTCTTGTTAGGGTGCAATGAATCTACTCCCCACTCCTCTTAGGCTTCTCTTTCCTTTCTCTTCTCTTCTCGACTTAGTATGTGATAAGCTCCCTTTCCTGTCTTGGTTTAGTCTGGGACAATCAATGGGAAGTGTGTGTGTGTGTGTGTGTGTGTGTGTGTGTGTGTGTGTGTGTGTGTGTTAAAAAGAGTGAGAAGTAATTATTTATTTGGAATTGAGTAAGACAGTCTGATAGATACCCAAGTAGGAAATCTGTTCCTCTCTAGTCCTAGCAAGCAGTGGTGTGATGGCCAAGTGTTTAATAACTTATTTTTAAAAATATGCCTATAGCTTTTGCTGATTTCTCTGGTGTAAATACTCCCACCACAACTTTTTCCAAGATACTGGCATGATGTCACAAATGCCTACAGGTGGAATGTTTTACTTCAGGTCCTAAGACTGGCTGGTCCTAAGATCCTTGCCTGGACAAAAGCTGTGGGTGCCGTGATATAGGCTGGTAGTGCAATCATGTATGACACTTTTCTCCCCTTTGTTACCATCGAACATTACAGAAAGCTCATAAAGTAGAGCAGTTCCTCACTCTTAACACCACTGATGTTCGGGGACAGATAATTCCTCCTGTTTTGTAGGATAATTTGGCAGCATTCTTGGTGTTGACCCAGTAGATGCCAGTAGGAACATCTGCCCCCCACCATACAATTGTAACAAATAAAAATATCTCTTGGTGCTGCCAAATGTTCCCTGGCAGTGGGGAGGGGAGCAAATTGCTCAAGATTGGGGACTACTGATACAGAGATCCTCCCATGAAGCCTTCATTACTAGCCAGTGATCACCATGATTCTCGCTCACACATATTCTTAGTTTTAAATGTACTGTCCTGGTAACTTCATACTGACAAACTAGCAACCTGTCAGGAGACGGTCGGCAATCAATGGTGTGCTGAGTTCTAATCGCGCCTGTCATTTAACCTCTATAGGTCTCTTTCCTCATCTGTAAAATGGAGAATATACCAGTTATTACTAACTCTCACATTTCATAATGTGGGTGTGTGTGATATTACTAACTATCAGTGAAAAAAGTTCTTTCTGATTTGGGGGCATTATCATTCCTATTTGTGAATGTTTAAACGTTGCCACCTAGTGACAGTCGACAAGTACTTTTTATTGTGGATTGTCTTCTGAGACACTGAAGTATCCTGGGGGAGGGGAAAGAGTGATTATAGAGAGAATGCTTGCCTTGATACAAAACTTTTGTGATTCGTCACACCTGGAAATATGAAAAAATATATATTGATGTGTTTTGCAGTTATAGTTTTTGTTGTAAATATTTATTAGTAAAATATCACGTATTATAGGCTTTTTTCCTTATTTTCACCTACAGTCTTGCTTATTATGTTCACTTAGTTTTGGATGATTTTCACAGGTTTTTTTTAATTAATTTTAACCTCAATTTGTATGAAAGTAGATTATGTAGGCAATTTAAAGGAGATACCGTGGAGGCATAGAATGTATCATGAAATCAGTGAAAAAGTGGGCTATCTTCAGAGCAGACTTTGAAACAGGATTTTTAATCACAGAGGGTTGGGGAAAAGACCCAATTTTTGAGAATTAATATTACCCACACCTCTCTCTACTCCCAGTGACACTAAATGTAGTTTTTGGTTTTGCTTTGGAAATCTCTTGGGGAGCAGAGAGAATGTTTTTAACTCATTTTCTTGTATTAACAATACCTGATTATTAATTAGCAATTTCACATTTTAAAAACACATTAAGTTTTCCACACATAGTGGTCTGAGTAGGTCAGACCACTATGTTTTGTATGTCACCACTGACAGCATGCATTTCCAGACCATGGTGTCACGTTTGTATGATTTAGAAGCCTTAGGCAGCAATGAAAACTTAGCCTCCATTATGTAATACAATGAAAAAAGAGCAGAGGGAGTAGCCGGTTTCTGAGAAATCAGTTTTCAAAATGCGAGTTTTTTTCAGGCTGCTATCTACTTCTGTTTGAATAGATAAATTTCCTGAATTATGCCACTACTCCAAGGAGTAAACGTGTCAAACAAGAGTGTTTGAATATATAAGAATATATATTAATTAAATTTCGGAATAGCTCTTATGCCACCCTCCCCCAAACCATCATCTGCAAGCCACCTCTCCTCCCCACTCTGCTTGCCCTGTGCTTCCTCCCTCCCCTGTATCAGCTCATGTTTGCTTATTGTGTGCTGAGAGAGAGTCTCAGGGGTAGGCATGGTAAACTTCTTTTCCTGTTTAACTTGTCATATCTATATCTATATATATCTATTTTTGATCCCTGCTTCTAATTAGTAAAATCATATTGCATTTTGAGTTCTTTGATCCTTCCTTTCCTTTCTTTGGTCCTATTATGAATTTCCAGGGTTGAAAAGCTAGAAAATACTTAACAAGACTTGTGGGAATGATGAGGTTAGGAGATGGAGCATTTCCAGAACTGGGGACGTGGCTGTTCCCCAAGCTGCCTTCAGAATGTGGGTTAGGAGGAGGGTGGAATTTGGCAGCTGTAACTCATTGCTCACTTCCTTGAGAACTAGACTTGGCTGCGGCCCCATGCCTTCCCCTCTGCTTCTCATGGGTCTGGTCTGCCTTTGGGAGTAGTAGGGAAAATAAAGTGGATCAGACTTCAAGGACTAAAGAAACTGAAATGCGAAAATGTAGTCATCATATACTGAGTGTCTACTATGAGCCAGGAACTATGTAAAACATTAAAAAATTAGATGAGGAAAACCACAAACACTGTGCAAAGATCCATCATGTTCTTTTCTTAAGTGGGGGAAAGTTAAGCAGGAACATACAGTTAATTTAAGACAAGTGAATTTAGAAATCGTTGACTAAATACCCTTGAACAGCAAAACTCAAGTAAGGAAACTTATTCTAGAATATTGACAAGCTGAATACACTCTCATAACTATTCCAAAAAATCTGATTACTGGGGATTTAACACACCAAGAGTAAAATTCTTATGCAGAATGTGCCCTCTCCCGAAGGCAGAGGCTGTGACCATTGCTGAGATCTACAGTTTTGGTGTAGCTGATGAAAGTACTGTGGGTGGCTGGATTGCTCTTTTTTAAAAAATAATGAACACTTCATCTCCATCAAGAAGCCTGTGGCTTTTGTTTTCTCCTAGGTACATATTTAGCAGTGGGTTCTAATTTCTTCTGGCTTCTTTCTCCAGGGGCCTCGTGGTCCTCAGGGAATTGATGGAGAACCAGGTGTTCCTGGTCAGCCAGGTGCCCCAGGACCTCCTGGGCATCCGTCTCACCCAGGACCAGATGGCATGAGCAGGGTGAGTGGTGTGCATTGCTTAATATCTTCTGTAGATAATATATTAAGTTTATGGTATATTTTTAGGATCTTAAATTGTGTTAGTTCACATATTGGTCCTTAGCTGTAAGAGCAGCTAAATGAACACAATAACAACAAAACTAGGAAATCCACAGGGAATTGTTGGAAAATTCAAAGTATCACTTTTTAAAGAAGCTGCTTCAAATGGTTTGTATTTCTTAATGTCAGTTCTGGGCATTGGGATTTTGTTCTTTGTTGATTTTAAAGGACCACTAATATTGTTCCCACTGTGAAGTGGAAAGAGAAATATGTCTTTCTCCTTTATTGTTCTCTTGGTTCAAAATGCCGACAGAATCTGTGTCATGTCCTCCCTCCAAGGAAGGATGGCACATCCAGGATGATGCTTGTGAAAGGGCCACTGAGTTGACATCAAAAATGCATTCTGGTTATGTCTCTGAATGTTAGTTTCTTACCAGAAGTAAAATAAAATGTCTTTCTATGCCTGCCTGTTTGAATTCTTAGTGGCAGATTTTTGAGTAGATTTATGAGCAAATTGCATAGTACAACAAGGGAATGTATGGAACCCTGAAATGTGATTTTTGTTTTACAACTATTTTTACATTCGCTTTTCAACTCATTGTAGAAGGAATTGCCAATCTACTAAAAAAAAAAAAAAAAGCACCTTCTTTTCCCATTAAAATCTGGAAATTGATAGAACTCCTGGAATGAAAATGGACAGTTTTAGTCATTGGGTTACCAGAGATTTTTAGATGTGAAGGAGAGAAGGTAAAACTGTTACCAATTTTGGAATATTCCAGGATTCATTAAAAAGATCATAAAATTTTAATCAGCTTATATAAATACAGTTAAAATTTACTGGCTACTTACAAAGAAAGAAGAATACCATCTAAGTAAAGCAATCTGGTATAATGGAAAAATCTTTAGGACAAATGTTTTAAAGGCACTTTTAATTGGCATGCGCTAACAATGGGAAAAAGCAAATAAAGACTTAAACCTGAAATCGATTAGACTGGCTAAATGCTTATCAGAATGATCCAAGCTTTTATCAAGTATCAGGCATTTGGCCCATTGTAGTAGTTATTTTGAAGCAACATAGTGAGGAAGATTGTTCACTCAAAAACACGTACAGTGAAAACAGCTTGAATCTTTTTCCTTGCTTTAAAGTCAAAAGTTTACAATGATTCTCAAAAGAGTCATTCTTTAAGAATCCCAGAGATCGTAGGCTTCTCAGTTTAAAAAGTAAGTTGATATATATCTTTTACTGGGGAAATAACATCAACACATTTCTTTAACAGCCGTTTTCAGCTCAGATGGCTGGGTTAGATGAAAAGTCTGGACTTGGGAGTCAAGTAGGACTGATGCCTGGATCTGTGGTAAGTGTAGATTTTGCTGATAATCAAAGTACTTTGGAAAAACCGTTATGCAGAGAGGTTTGAATTAGCTAGTAAAGTAATATGTGTCTTCTTAAAATATATCCATGCATCCATTCATTCAATTAACTTATCAAACTCTGCTGTGTAATATTTGAAAGCCCAGTGGTGTTCCATTTGTAACTGTGCAAAGGTATTTGTCTTCATTAATAAAGGACTGTCTGTATTTTTCACTTAACTTATAACCACCACAACAAAAACTGTACTTTCTAAAAACTAAAACAAAGCAAAGCAAAGTCTGTTTTATGGTATTGTTAGAAAGTTATTTGGCAAAATGTATTATTTCCTTATATTATTTCCTTACCTGCTCTCTGGTTGCCTTATGCTGACAGCTCTAAAATTTACTCACTGGGCCATTAGCATTCTCTTTTGCATTTCTTCAACAACCAGAAAGATTCCCATTTTCTCTACTTTAACCTGGGTATTTGGAGCAATGTAATTTTATTAAATGAATTAACTCTTTGCAAAGCGACTCTTCCATACTTTTTTGCTCATAACATAATTCAAAGGCATTCCAGATTAATGACATTTCAGACAATGTAAAGTCAGACTGTATAGATAAACACCCCTTCTACCTATCCTTTGGGCTTCCCAGGCAGTGCTAATGGTAAAGAACCTGCCTGCTAATGCAGGAGACATAGGAGACCTTGGGTCGATTCCTGGGTGGGAAAGATCCCCTGGAGGAGAGCATGGCAACCCACTCTAATATTCTTGCCTGGAGAACCCCATGAAGAAAGGAGCCTTGTGGGCTACAGTTCATGGGACTCCAAATAGACAAAATGGAATGTTTGAGCACACACACCCATCCTTAAGGCCAGTGAATAATTTAAATATTGTTGGTATATATTTTAAGTCACTTAAACATTGCTTGAGGAGCAGTAGCAGTATGGTCTGCTAAGTCAGTAGCAGTATGGTCTCATTCAATGATTAACTGGGGATATTTTTCTGATATACATGTTTTTAATCATTTGAAGTTCAAGTTACAGGTGTGTTTATTTTTTTAAATGACGCTCTTATTTTCTTGCTATCTAAAAATCTGATCAATCCAAAATAAAAATTTAAGTTTTCACCATAAGAACAAACTAGATTTTGATTTAATTGCTTTCACTTTTTAAAGTGTGACATTTAAAAAAAAATTACATAGACATTTACTAACAACTTTTAAAAACAGCATTTTCCTTTTCTTACCTTTGTTATGTCACATTGTAAGCATTTCATAATAAATGGGGGAAGACTGGATACTTTAGATGTACGTCATGAAAGAAAGAAAGAACCTATAAAATTCAGTGCCCCAGATCATTCAAAACTTACATTTAAAATAATCCAGTTGCTATTGTTGGTAGTTTCATAAGCCTTTAATTCAATGTGCTCATTTAAATTATGATTTATTTGCTGTGAAGCTGAAGAATTGAATAGACAGTTTGATAACAACTTATGCTTGCCAAGATTTTTCTTTGTTGGTTATTCTGCTTCAGTTAAACCACCCCTTAAGTATGCAAGAGTTCTCATCCCAAGACATTGGGTGTGCACAGGCATTTTTATTTTCTTTTCATGACTCTGAATATGTGTATAAGATCATCCCAAGCATTATCCAAGATTTAATCTTTTTGAATTTAGCTGTATTCCAGGTGAATACAGAAGGACAATGTCATCACCTTTTCACTGTCAGAGATTCATTTTTCCAAATTCTAAAGTAAATTCAACAGTTTTGAAAGCTGTGAACTAATTGTCATGAACACGATGCAACTTTTTTTCTCATTTATTTTTAAGGGTCCTGTTGGCCCAAGGGGTCCTCAAGGTTTACAAGGGCAGCAGGTAAGTCTTTTATAATTAAATCACATACTGTTCAAAAAAAGAAAAATAAGTAAGTTCTCTGGGACATGACTGCTTTTGGCTAGGCTTTAAATTGCATATTGTAATGCTCAGAAGACCAACTCAATGGACATGAGTTGGATGGCATCACCAACTCAATGGACATGAGTTTGAGCAAGCTCTGGGAGATGGTGAAGGACAAGGAAGCCTGGCGTGCTGCGGTCCATGGGGTCGCAAAGAGTCAGACACGACTGAGTGACTGAACAATAACAACAATACTCACTGAATGGGCTGTATTCAATTAATTTTCACACACTTAGAAATATATTCAATATGTTTTTCAAAGATATTTTCATGATGCTGAAGTTTTATCACCTGGTTTCTTTATATGACTGACCTCCAATACCAAGAATTTTTATCTGCCTGTGTTTGTAAAATAACAGATCATTATCTCATGTCATGGTGAAGATCCTTATAATTAATTATGTGCCAACTCTGGAGCCATGAAATAGGTCATAGAAGAATATCACCACGTAGTATTATTAGAAATAACAGTGACAGTGATCACTCCATGAAATCTTTATAAAGCATATAATTCTGTCCTTTCCTTCTATAACCTTTCAAATACCAATAAGATACTGATGTAGAGCTATTTTAATTTTTGTAGTGATTTGACAGGCTGTAGGAAATGTTTTTTTCTAAAGAGAGAGAGAAGAATTCCTAGCTCAAGCATGCCATATTTTCATTATCATGTGTGTAGAGTTTTACTCCAAGCTATTTTACAGCACTGCCCTTGTGAATGGAAAATGTAGCTGATAAAGAAGGAGGAAGAAAAGAGGGAGAGACTACCACTGTCGACGCTCACTCTGTGCCAGCACTGTTCTAGGCCCTCAACATGCATTAGTTACCCAAAGAGATACGGCAACTTAATGAAGTGGATGCCACGTTACCCTCATTTCACAGATTAGGAAATGCGATATAGAGAGATGAGGTTATGAATAACTCATCCAGAGTCATAGCTGGAGAGCGGGAGAGTCAACATTTTGAGCAACTGCACTGTACCGTGGGCAGTATAGGATTTAGTATTGTGTTTTCTTTGATTTGTTCGTATAATTTGTGTATTATATATAAATTTTATACAATTTTGTTTTTTTTAATTGTAGGGTGGTGTTGGCCCAGCAGGACCTCCTGGTGAACCTGGTGACCCTGGCCCAATGGTAAATGTCAAGTAAGCATGTAGACCCAGTTAACTATGGGTCCACCATTACAATGATGTCATGAGTTATTTAGGTTGCTACCTCTTTCCTAACGTAGCAATAGATTCTAGTCCAGTTCAGGAGTCCTGCGTTATGGACTGTGCTTAAGCTACATATTTCTTGTGGCAGAGTATTTAAATTCAGAGGCTTTGAATGTGGTCAGCGGAAAGTGCTGAGATATATGCATCTGTGAAATTAAATTTGTTTCCTTTGAGCACATAATCTGAAAGATATGACACAAACTTCAGAATATGAGTGAAGTTGTTTTCTCTGATATTTTTCATTTGTCTCAACAGTATTTTGGACTGTATCATTGATGGATATGGGTAAATAAAGGTAAATATCCTTACTTTCCTTTTGTTTCATTTTGTTATTAGGGTCCAATTGGTGCACGAGGACCAGAGGGCCCTCCTGGAAAACCTGGTGAAGATGTAAGCTGCTTTTCTTCATTTTGCTTTGAAATTGGTCAAATTTCAAAAGTTGCAAAATTTTGGCTAGGAAAGAGCTGCAACATTAACATGAATGTTATTCATTGGTTCTCATTTCATTCCCCTACTTTTTTTACTGTCATTAAATTTAATAAAAACAGGAGAGGTCAGAATGGAATTTTATAAAATCCGAAAGCGCTCTTAATTGTGATGGTATTGTATCGTTAGGTACTGTATCTCTGGCTGCTCAGTTGTTCCATTATGATTTCCCCATGGGATACTAGAATTGCTGTCCCAACAGCAACAGCATTTGGTGGGCAGAGCTTTTGAAGTGATCTTAAGGAAAAACACATTTCTTTGATCCCTAAAGATCATCATGAGGCCCTCATTAAATGGATTTTTAAAAACGTGTTCACAGGATAGTGTCCGTATTGCTCTCCAATGCTCAAAAAGTTGTTTCTTTAATTGAATTTTTAAAGTTAAGCCTAAATTTCAGATTTTAACATTAAGAACATGTCATCAGTGTTCTTAAGAATATTTGAGAACAGTGTATAACAACAGATTTGCTTTCCTGAATTCCTCTGTTAGTTGCACCAAAGTTGAGGATAAAATCATTCTGTAGGCCGTTAATGTCTATGTGACATTAAACCAAGACAATATTTTCCTTTTGGGTGTCATGAGATTTATTTAAGTGGGTTACAATGAATTTGGCCATAAAGAAAATATCTCTGGTAGTTCTTAAGTTTTTTCATCAAGAGAAATAAATGGTAAATTTATTTTGAAAAGCACTGTTTCAATGCTGCATGTTGGTGTAGAATTTCATGGCATGTGTGTATGCGTGTGTGTGCAAATTTTGATGTTGAATAAAATGGAGAGCTAGGCCAGACCAGTATAATTTGTATTCCATCCTGATAAACGGATGGAATCTCCACAGACTGACTTGCTATAATGGACTGCCCTCAGGAGTAGGGCTATGTTCTCACCCTGCTTAGACCACTGGCTGTGAGCTTTCTAAGGAAGACTTTTCACCTGCAATTGATTTGTCATTTAGTCTCAGGAGAGAAAATTTTAAATCTCTCTTTGCTTTCCTCCACTTTGCTTTTTTTCCCATAAAGGGTGAGCCTGGCAGAAACGGAAAACCTGGTGAAGTGGGATTTGCAGGATCTCCGGTAAGTTTATACTGATCAATGCAACCAATACAAAGACAAAATTCAAACAATGAAGGACATTTAAAACTAACTCACCATTCATTCACCAAGTAGACACTGTCACCAAGATATGTTCCCTTCTGTCATTGTGAAACAAGACATTTTGCCAGGATGAGAGCTAATTTGAGTTCCTGGCTTAGCATTGGCACCATATGAATGACTTTCCCAGAGCTAGAGAATTATAACCTAACATGAATTCTCCCAAAATGACTACCAAATTTTCAGATAAGTCACCAGCTTCACTTACTTACTTTTTATATCTCAATCCCAAGTTATCTTTTAAAGATATATTTAGTTTTTTAAAAAGGTTTTGTATTCATATGTCAAAAATGACAGCTTTAAAGTGTTTGTTGATTTGTTTTTTATATGCTAGAACAATAAATTGTGGACACGATGCCTCTTTGGCTGTCCCCCAAACCCTATTGTTGACTGAAATTCTTTATTGATGTTCTGGACCCTAAAAGCTTATAACCAGATATGTTAATCACCAGCTCTCCTAATACAGTTGTTTTCTTCTCACTTGGCTCAATACAGGGAGAGTAACTAGCTCTACCAGAATTCAAGACCTGGGTCACTTGGCCGCTCTGAACCCACCTGTCTGTCTTCACTCATGTTACTTTGATAGGTACTCCCCTGGGATGTGCTGCAGAGACAGTGGGGAAAGTTAGAAAATGATGAGTAAACATAAATGCTCTAACATTCCTGCTCTTAGACTTTCTCTTGATCCAGAGTCCCCTGAACTGATTCAACTTCCTACTTATTATATCTCCTGTAATATCCTAATATTTTTACCACCATATACATACAACAGTTCTGAATTATTGTCCATTTGCTTTACGAAAATTGATGAGCTCCAATGCTAGGGGTTTTTTGGACACACAAATGCTAATGATCTTTTACGGGAATTTAAGCACAGGACTGTAAGGATCATTTAGTTTCGAACACAAAACCAGGCCTGCAGCTCCCTCCTCTCTTTCCTTTCTTCCCTCTTCAGCCTGCAAACAAAGCCTGCAGACAAAGACAGGTGGTTTAGTCATCAGCACAGATGTCGGTGTGAACCAGTCCAGGCTTGAAACTCCCGCCCTGCGGCACACTCGCACCTTCTCGCAGCGTGGGCCCTCCGCGGGGAGGAGAGGCACCCCGCCAGTATGTCACAGATACACTCTGCAAGCGCAGTGCAACGATGTGTGATTGGGGTGTGATGACAGTCTTGGGTCAGCTGAATGAGAAAGATTTTATGAGCGCTAGTCCATCTGGTTTATTTTCTTGCTGTATTAGAGATGTGTAATCACATGAGAATTTCCTTGCAGACCACAAAAACTCAAAAGTTTACTAATCGTTTGAAATAGCATAGCTCAGTAATTCCTCTATAGGCTTAGACGGATGTATGCTGAGTTTCTGCTCAGGATGGTGGGGAGACGAATCTCAGTAAAGGGCAGGANCTGGTTTATTTTCTTGCTGTATTAGAGATGTGTAATCACATGAGAATTTCCTTGCAGACCACAAAAACTCAAAAGTTTACTAATCGTTTGAAATAGCATAGCTCAGTAATTCCTCTATAGGCTTAGACGGATGTATGCTGAGTTTCTGCTCAGGATGGTGGGGAGACGAATCTCAGTAAAGGGCAGGATTCCAGTGGAAAAACTTAAAGGTCATTTTTGAAGTGAAAGAATTCCTAAGTAGGGCTGTGTAAACAGAAGATTTAGTGGAACGTTATGTGTTCAGAGTGCAGGGTTTGATGTGCCCTTACTGTGATAACCCCCTCCAAAACACTACAGAAACATTTTTCCTGAAAGAGGTCATGGAAGAATTATTGATTTGCTTTTATCATACAAAGTTTGTTTATTGAGTTATTTGTTCATTCATTTAGGTAGCACTAAGTAAAGGGTACGGTAATACAGAGCAGAAGGATTTTGCCATCTCTGTAAGACTGTACTAAGACAAGAGACGTTCCTTGAAAGATTTAGGAAAAGCTCTATGAGTGTCAAGAAGATGAAGAAGATGATGAATGTGAAGCCTTTTCTTTATTCAGTTTTTATTCTTGAATGCCTACTAATAAGGCAGAAGGCTGAGTGTTAGGGATATGCAGATTGATAATAGTAATTGATAGCGTCAGTCTGTGCTATCAAAGTGCTTACTCTGCTGGTGGAAGTA
>SJYA01000354.1:0-14768 GCA_006410615.1 Neotragus moschatus | reverse complement strand
CAAATGTATTCTTTTTAATGGTTGAGTAATATTCCATTGTGTATATGTACCACAGCTTTCTTATCCATTCGTCTGCTGATGGACATCTAGGTTGCTTCCATGTCTTGGCTATTATAAACAGTGCTGCAATTAACATTGGGGTACATGTATCTCTTTCAATTCTGGTTTCCTCAGTATGTATGCCCATCAGTGGGATTGCTGGGTCATATGGCAGTTATATTTCCAGTTTTTTAAGGAATCTCCACACTGTTTTCCATAGTGGCTGTCCCAGTTTGCATTTCCACCAACAGTGTAAGAGGGTTCCCTTTCCTCCACACCCTCTCCAGCATTTATTGCTTGTAGACTTTGGATAGCAGCCCTTCTGACTGGCATGAAATGGTAACTCACTGTGGTTTTGATTTGCATTTCTCTGATAATGAGTTATGTTGAGCATCTTTTCATGTGCTTGTTAGCCATCTGTGTGTCTTCTTTGGAGAAATGTCTGTTTAGTTCTTTGGCCCATTTTTTTATTGGGTCGTTTATTTTTCTGGACTTGAGCTGCAGGAGTTGCTTGCATATTTTTGAGATTAAATCTTTATCCATTGCTTCGTTTGCTATTTTTTTTCTCCCATTCTGAAGGCTGTCTTTTCACCTGGCTTATAGTTTCCTTCATCTGAATTCTTGTCTTGTTTCTCATTCTCTCACTGTACCGCACTTTTGGAAACCCTGCTTGTCAAGCAGGTCTTGACAAGTGGCATCTGGACAGGGACCAGAAAGTGAATCCAACCTGCAAGGCTACTGCTGCTGCTAAGTCGCTTTCATTGTGTCCAAATCTGTGCAACCCCATAGATGGCAGTCCACCAGGCTCCCTCCTCCCTGGGATTCTCCAGGCAAGAACACTGGAGTGGGTTGCCATTTCCTTCTCCAAAACCGGCAAGGCTAGCTCCTAACAATGGAGAATGCAGGGAAATCAGGCCAGCTCAGCGGACAGAGGAAAGTACTTGGTAAGTACACCCCTGCGGATTTGTCAATCATGGTAACAATGGAGTAAAATTCTTCTAAGCATAGTGACTATTTACAAGTATTAAGAACTTTGCTAAAAAGTTTGGGGGTTGAGATATCTCATTCCTCTATTAAAGAATCATTTTCTGCCATTGAAAAATATTGCCACTGGCTAGATCCAGATAAAGGGACTTTGAGGCATGAGGAAAGGGAAAAAGTTATGTGTTGCCTGTGCTGTGCCTACCAATGAGGTGAAAAGATTCCTTTGGGAATCCATTAGCACAGCTTTAGGACCACTGCAATCTGAAAATTCAGATTCAGGGGATTCTATAGAAAAAATACAAGAACAAATGGATAAAATGAATTTATATGATAACATGGGTGATGAGGAGGAGAAATAATCAATAAAAATAAAAAATAAGAGCCAAAAAAATGATAGAAGTCAAGAATAGACCTTTCTCGCTCAACCAACTGCACCTTTGGTGGAGCCCCCTCCTTTCAATCCTGAAACCCCTTAAGATGATGAGTTTGCTTCTAAACCACAGATAACTGTGCCTAATAAAATGATGCCTTTACAAAAGGGAGTTTATATGGCACAACTTCAGGGGTATGAAGACTCTTTACTTTTCCCTGTGGCTGTAACTCAAACCCAACCAGATCCTCAATTCCCACAAGGAGGAATGCACTATGATTATAATGCTATACCATTTAAAACTATAAAGGAGATAAAACAGGCATGTACCCAATATGGAACTAATTCTCCTTATACCATGGGACTAATTCAGGGATTTTCACAAGCTGAGCAGTTAATTCCTTATGACTGGGAGATGATAGCCAGAACTTGCCTATCCACCTCAGACTTTTTACAATTTAGGACCTGGTGGCAAGATGAGGCAAATCAACAAGCTTGCAGAAATGCAACAGCCAACCCACCAGTTGATATAACACTTGATCAATTAATGAGTAGTGGGGCACATTCAGCATTCAAGCTCAGCTACAATTTGATGATTAATTTCTCACTTAAGTGAGAATGATATGTTTAAAAGCCTGGGGGAGAATAAATCCACCTGGAGAAGACTCTATTTCATTTACCCAAATTAAACAATCAAATGGGGAAACTTATGTAGATTTTATTGCCAGGTTACATCAAAATTAAATAAAAGTCTTCCAACCTGGTTTGAGAGATTTGCTGATGCAAGTTCTAGCTTATGACAATGCTAACTCAGAATGTAAAATGGTGATTTAGCCTCTCAAAGCACAGGGTGCCCCTCTAGAAGAATATCTTAAAGTTTGCCAGGATATCGGGTCAGAACCATATAAAATGCAACTTCTGGCTCAACCATTGTCTAAGGCTAATAAAAAGATAGCTATGAGATGTCATCAATGTGGAAAATTAGGGCACATTAAAATAGACTGTAAAGAAAGAAGGTAGTCGATTGATAAATTATACCATTGGCTCCGATGTCACTCCTATTTGTATTGGTTTTGGAAGTATATGTCTCAAAACAGGATATCAAAAAATGGCTGTCAGCTGTCAAAGAATCAAAGGAATATAAGACTTTCCTCTTTCTGTTAACTGCTCTTACTTTTTTAGAAAAAGAGGAAACTTCTAGCATAATGAATCCACCTGACCTTCCTGATTGTGTTGCTGAAATTAGCCATGGTATTGAAAATTGGTTAAGAGGGAAATTATGCAAAGGATCAGAAGGTCACTTATTATTACATGTTGCAGAAGGGTCCATTATCAATTGGAGACCATGAAGAACCCTTAAATGTATAGAATCTAAATTGTCTTCCCCATGGGTATATAATGATAAGACAATTAGTACTTATGGTAGTCAACCCCTCATATGGCATGGGGTAGAATTAGCTCCCTCTGTGCCTCATTTAGATCATTATCCTATTCATGATGAAATATGGAAAATACTCATAGCATTAAAAGAAGTAATTGCTTAGAAGGGACGATATACTAAATATATTTTGAATGACCCAAAGCTATCTTAATTTTACAAAATAACTCTACCCACGTTATTCAGACTTGTGTAAGAATTCCTTTTGTTCTTGTGATTGGACCAGTAAAGTATCATCCCAGTTTGGGATTTGTAACATGTATTAACTGTTCATTTTATACATGTATAAATAATACAATTCCCTTTGGATGAAAATTGGCAGAATATTTACATTCTTAAAACCAGAACTGGCATATGGGTTCCAGTTGATTTATAAAGACCTTAGCAGGAAAGCCCTATATTATATGTTATTGAAGAAATACTGAAATATCTTAAATGTGTTAAGAGTTTTCTGGGATAGCTAATTGCTGCCATCTTAGGCATTATTGCTACTACCACTACAACAGCTGTAGCTGGAATGGCTCTTCATAAATCTGTACAAACAGTTCATTTTGTACAAGAGTAGAATAAAGATGCTGACGTCCTTTGGACCACTCGACAAAAAATTGCTGGAAAGTTGGCCTCCCAAGTGGCTGACCTTCAACAATCTGTTATTTTATTAGGAGATTGACTAATCACTTTACAAAAACAGGTGAGACTAAGATGTGATTGTCCTTTTGTGTAATGGCTTTCAAATACAATAAAACACAATTCAACTGGGATAAAGTTAAACAACACCTATTGAACCAAGGTAATATTTCTGTAGATATTCAAGATCTACAACAAGATATATTAAAAGCTTTTAACAAACATCTCAATATAATTTCTGGAAAAGATTTTCTTGATACTGTTCTGATATTCTTTTTTCTCTTAATACTGTAAAACAAATTAGGACATTTGTATATGGAATTGCTCTGGTTATTGGAGTGCTATTAATTATATGTTTGTGTTTCTGTATAGTCTGGAGAAGAACCATCAAGAGACAATGAGGCCAACAACAGCAACTAGCATTTCTCACCATTTCTCATCATGTGCAAAATCAAAAAGGGGGAGATGTAAGAGATAGGAAGAATAAAATAAAAGCAGGCCCTGGCAAGGCCATAAAAGAAATTTACAATTATTGATAAACTGGGTGCTATAAGGCATGAGACTCTTGGAACAAGTCCAGAGGGAACAGTTCATAATCTTGAAAACAAGATATGATCCTGGGGTCAGAAAACCAACCCCAGACTGTTTCTCAACTGGTGTCTCAGAGTCACATGTTTTATGTATATGGTGGAAAATCTATAGATAAGAATATTAGTCTCAGTTACTGATTTCTTATTGATTCAGTTCAGTTCAGTTCAGTTGCTCAATCACGTCCGACTTTTTGTGACCTCATGAATGGCAGGCAGCATGCCAGGCCTCCCTGTCCATCACCAAATCCTGGAATTCACTCAAACTCACATCCATCGAGTCAGTGATGCCATCCAGCCATCTCATCCTCTGATGTCCCCTTTTCCTCCTGTCCCCAATCCCACCCAGCATCAGAGTCTTTTCCAATGAGTCAGCTCTTCACATGAGGTGGCCAAAGTACTGGAGCTTCAGCTTTAGCATCATGCCCTCCAAACACCCAGGACTGATCTCCTTCAGAATGGACTGGCTGGACCTCCTTGGAGTCCAAGGGACACTCAGGAGTCTTCTCCAACACCACAGTTCAAAAGCATCAATTCTTTGTTGCTCAGCTTTATTTACAGTCCAACTCTCACATCCATACATGACCACTGGAAAAACCATAGCCCAGACTAGACGGACCTTTTTTGGCAAAGTAATGTCTCTGCTTTTGAATATGCTACCCAGGTTGGTCATAACTTTTTTTCAAAGGAGTAAGCGTCTTTTAATTTCATGGCTGCAGTCACCATCTGCAGTGATTTTGGAGTCAAAAAAAGTAAAGTCTGACACTATTTACACTGTTTCCCCATGTATTTCCCATGAAGTGATGGGACCAGATGCCATGATCTTCGTTTCCTGAATGTTGAACTTTGAGCCAACTTTTTCACTCTCCTCTTTCACTTTTATCAAGAGGCTTTTTAGTTCCTCTTCACTTTCTGCCATAAGGGTGGTGTCATCTGCATATCTGAGGTTATTGATATTTCTCCCAGCAATCTTGATTCCAGCTTGTGTTTCTTCCAGTCCAGCATTTCTCATGATGTACTCTGCATATAAATTAAATAAGCAGGGTGATAACTGTTTCCTAATTACTCAATGGTTAATGATAATTTTGTTCTTTGGCCCTGAAGGCCACATGAGTTATAGTTTAACTCCTTGCATATTCTTTCATTCACTGCTGAAAGTTTAATAAAGCTGGCTTGGATTCTGTTTCAGCACTTTCACCTAGGAGTGGTGTTGGTTCTTTTCTCCTTGCTTTTCTCTGAATTATCCTGTCTTTTCTCTCATTCTCTCACTGTATCACACTTTCTAAAACCCTGCTTGTTGAGCCAGTCTTGACAATCTAGAGCGAGACATCCTGTATTGTGAAGTCAAGTGGGCCGTGGGAAACATTACTATGAACAAAACTAGTGGAAGTGGTGGAATTCCAGCTGAGCTATTTCAAGTCCTAAAAGATGATGCTGGGAAAGTGCTACACTCAATATGCCAGTGACCACAGGACTTGAACAGATCAATTTTCATTCCAATCCCAAAGAAGGACAGTGCCAAACAATGTTCAAACTACTGTACAATGTGCTCAATTCACATGTAAGTAAGGTTATGCTCAAAACTCTTCAAGCTAGGATTCACCAGTACATGAATTGAGAACTTCCAGATATACAAGCTAGATTTAGAAAAGGCATAAGAACCAGAAATCAAATTGCCAACATTCACTGAATCATAGAAAAAGCAAAGGGATTCAAGAAAAATAACATCTACTTCTGCTTCACTGACTGTGTAAAAGCCTTCAACTGTGGATCACAACAAACTGTGGAAAATTTTGAAAGATGGGAATACTAGATCACCTTACCTGCCTTCTGAGAAGCCTGTATGTGGGTCAAGAAGCAGCAGTTAGAACCAGACATGGAACAACTGACTGGTTCCAAATTGGGAAAGTAGTACAACAGGGCTGTGTAATGCCATCCTGTTTATTTAACTCATATGCAGAATACATCATGTGAAATACTGGGCTGCATTAATCAGTAGCTGGAATCAAGATTGCTGGCAGAAATATTAACAACCTCAGATATGCAAATTATATCACTCTAATAGAAGAAAATGAAGAGGGACTAAAGAGTCTCTTGATGAGAGTGAAAGAGGAGAGTGAAAAAGCTGGCTTAAAACTCAACATTCAAATAACTAAGATCATGGCATCAGGTCCCATCAATTCAAGGCAAATAGAAGGAGAAAAAGTAGAAGCAGTGACAGATTTCATTTTCTTGAGCTCAAAATTGACTGGGGATGATGACTGCAGCCATGAAATTAAAAGATGCCTACTCCTCAGAAAGATAGTTATGACAAACCTAGACATTGTATTAAAAAGCAAAGACATCACTTTGCCAACAAAGGTCCATATAGTCAAAGCTGCATTTTTTTTCCAGTAGTCTTGTACAGCTGTGAGAGTTGGACCATAAAGAACACTGAATGCCAAAGAATTGATGCTTTCGAAATGTAGTGCTAGACAAGACTCTTGAGAGTCTCTTGGACAGCAAGGAAATCAAACCAGTCAATCCTAAAGGAAATCAACCCTGAATATTCATTAGAAGGACTGATGCTGAGGCTGAAGTTCCAATACTTTGGCCATCTGATGCAAAGAGTCACTCGTTGGAAAAGACTGACACCGGGAAAGATTGAAGGCCAGAGGATGACAGAGGGTGAGATAAAGTTAGATAGCATCGCTAACTCAATGGACATGAATTTGGGCAAACTCCAGGAAATAGTGAAGGATAGGGAAGCCTGGCATGCTGCAGTCCATGGGGTCACACAGAATCAGACACGACTTAGCAACTGATCAACAACAAAAGAGGTGAAGAAGGATACATAAATGTCTTTGATTTACATTAGCATGGGTGTTCTCTTTTTTAAAAATGTAAATTAACGTTTATAACAATACAGCAGATGTTAATGGAAGATCATAAACATGTTTTGGTTTGTCTAGGAAACATTTGTCTTTAAAGGAAAAAGTTTAAATTAATGTCAGAATATTAAAATGAAGGGAGGATGAAAGGTGGATTTGAAGCAGTACATTAAATAAACTTGTATCCTTCTATATAATGCATATAAGTAGTGAGTTTGCTGGGAGCAGTGGAGTATGTTAAAATAACACAAGTGGATAAATTGCATTATTGGTATTGGTGTTTGCAAGAAAGAGAAAGTGTAAGAATCTTTTATTGCCATATTTTTCTTACTTGATATAAGGAAAGGTTAAGCTAAACTTTTATTTTTTTTTCTAGTTTAAAATTCTTTGCCCTGTTGAACTTTTATCACCAAAATGTTCGTTTGTTTTATTGTGCTTTTGATGTAACATTGCTGTATACCTGAAACTAATACAATGTAGTAAATCAAGTAGACTCCAATAAAATTTTTAAATAAAATGAAATATAAGTTCGTTGCTTAAGAAAAATATTTTTTAAAATATAATTGATATTTATTCCTGAACTTGGGCTTTCCTGTTGGCTCAGACAGTAAAGAATCCACCTGCAATGTGGGAGATTTGGATTCAATCCCTGGTTTGGGAATATCCCATGGATGGGGGCATGGCAATTCACTCCAGTATTCTTGCCTAGAGAATCCCCAAAGACAGGGGAGCATGGCGGGCTACAGTCTATGGGGTTGCAAAGAGTCAGATATGACTGAGTGCCTAAGCAGAGCACACATGAACTTAAAAATATTGTCTCAATCTCTTTATAAACTTATAACTTATTTTCTTGTCTTTTCAAAAAAAATTGATTTTTATTCTTTCCTAACCAAATTAAGAATAAGAATACATATGAAAATAACTTTAGTATCAAAATTATCTTTGTGTAACCTAAATAATAATTGAGTAATATATGACCTTTCACATTACAAAAGGAAGGAAAACCAGAATGATTTTATTTTTTCTGTAAATCTCTAGATTTTAACTAACTTACAAAAATATTGAGAGCTGTTTTTGTTTATGAAACATTTGAATCCCTGCAAAATCTGAAAAATTAAATAGTAAATTTATCTAGCTAAAAATATTGTCAATATAGTAATGCTTCAACAACAGTATATTTTGCAGATTAAAACAATATACCCATTTTTATTTCACTTTATTTATTTATTTATTTATTTTTGCAGAAGGACACAAACACTGGCAACAAAATAATTAGGGGAAAAACGGCATTATCCCTAGGTTTCCATATTATTAATTTCTGATATTCATAATATACTAATGAATAAATTAAAGTCCTAGAGATTTATTCATACATTCACTGTTTGCATTATATTCCTATTGTCAGAATAATCAATGAAGAAATATATTTATGGTATGTTAAAACACATGGGAAGATTCTAATACATTCTGTATTGGTCAATATAAAAACAAATATCCGGAACTATCTTGTGTTATTATCAATGAAGTACTGATTGTCTTCGCTTGCCAGGGAAGCACTCAGTTCAGTTCAGTTCGGTCACTCAATCGTGTGCAACTCTTTGCAACCCTATGAATCACAGCACACCAGGCCTCCCCGTCTATCACCAACTCCTGGAGTTTACACTAATTCATATTCATCGAGTTGGTGATGCCATCCAGCCATCTCATCCTCTGCCGTCCCCTTTCCTCCTGTCCCTGACCAAAGTATTGGAGATTCAGCTTCAGCATCAATCCTTCCAATGAAAACCCAGGATTGATCTCCTTTAGAATGGACTGGCTGGATCTCCTTGCAGTCCAAGGGACTTTCAAGAGTCTTCTCCAACACCACAGTTAAAAAGCTTCAATTCTTTGGCACTCAGATTTCTTCACAGTCCAACTCTCACATCAATACACGACCACTGGAAAAATGATAGCCTTGACTAGATGGACCTTTGTTGGCAAAATAATGTCTCTGCTTTATAATATACTATCTAGGTTGGTCATAATTTTTCTTCCATGGAGTAAGTTCCTTTTAATTTCGTGGCTGCAATCACCAACTGCAGTGATTTTGGAGCCTCAAAAAATAAAGTCTGACAGTTTCCACTGTTTCTCCATCTATTTCCAATGAAATGATGGGATCAGATGCCATGATTTTAGTGTTCTAAAAACTAAAAAGCCAACTTTTTCCTTCTCCTCTTTCGTTTCATTAAGAGGCTTTTTAGTTCCTCTTCACTTTCTACCATAAGAGTGGTGTCATCTGCATATCTGAGGTTATTGATATTTCTTCCAGCAGTCTTGATTCCGGCTTGTGCTTCTTCCAGCCCAGCGTTTCTCATGATGTACTCTGCATAGAAGTTAAATAAGCAGGGTGACATTATACAGCCTTGACGTCCTCCTTTTCCTATTTGGAACCAGTCTGTTGCTCCATGTCCAGTTCTAACTGTTGCTTCCTGACCTGCATATAGGTTTCTCAAGAGGCAGGTAAGGGTGGTCTATTATGCCCAACTCTTTCAGAATTTTCCACAGTTCATTGTGATCCACAGAGTCAAAGGCTTTGGCATAGTCAATAAAGCAGAAATAGATATTTTCTGGAGCCCTCTTCCTTTTTGGATGATCCAACAGATGTTGATAATTTGATCTCTGGTTCCTTGGCCTTATCTAAAAGCCAGCTTGAACATCTGGAAGTTCACAGTTCACGTATTGCTGAAGCCTTGCTTTGAGAATTTTGAGCATTATTTTACTAGCGTGTGAGATGAGTGCAATTGTGTGGTAGTTTGAGCATTCTTTGGCGTTGCCTTTCTTTGGGATTGGAATGAAAACAGATCTTTCCCAATCCCGAGTTTTGCTGTGTTTGTTGAGTTTTCCAAATTTGCTGGCCTAATGAGTGCAGTACTTTCACAGCATCACCTTTCAAGATTTGAAATAACTCATTTGGAATTCCATCACCTCCACTAGGTTTGTTCGTAGTGATGCTTTCTAAGGCCCACTTGACATCACATTCCAGGATGTCTGGCTCTAGGTGAGTAATCACACCATTGTGAGTATCTGGGTCATGAAGATCTTTTTTGTACAGTTTTTCTGTGTATTCTTGCAACCTCTTCTTAATATCTTCTGCTTCTGTTAGGTCCATACCATGTCTTTCCTTTATTGAGTCAATCTTTGCATGAAACGTTCCCTTGGTATCTCTAATTTTCTTGAAGAGATCTCTAGTGTTTCCCATTCTGCTGTTTTCTTCAATTTCTTTGTGTTGATCGCTGAGGAAGGCTTTGTTATCTCTCCTTGCTATTCTTTGGAACTCTGTGTTCAGATGCTTATATCTGTCCTTTTCTCCTTTGCTTTTTCCTTCTCTTCTTTTCACAGCTATTTCTAAGGCCTTCTCAGACAACCATTTTCCTTTTCTGCATTTCTTTGCCATGGGGATTGTCTTGATCCCTGTCTCCTGTACAATGTCATGAACCTCCATCATCAGGCACTCTGTCTATCAGATCTAGTCCCTTAATTCTATTTCTCACTCCCACTGTATAATCATATAGCCTTTGCCTTGCTTTATTCCATATTCCAAGGCCAAATTTGCCTGTTACTCCAGTTGTTTCTTGACTTCCTATTTTGTATTCCAGTCCCCTATAATGAAAAGGATATCTTTTGGGGGCTACCCCACGTCCTGGTCAGGGGCAGTGGCAAAGAGGAGCAAGTCCACATCGAAGGAATGGCAGCTGAGAGGCACAGGAGCGCCGAGCAGAGCTACTTCATGTTCAAGGACAGGAGGGGTGACCTCATCCAATGTAAGGAGCAGCAGCTGTGCTTTGGTGGAGCAGCTGTGAAAAGATACCCCACGTCCAAGGTAAGGGACACTCAAGTAAGACGGTAGGTGTTGGGAGAGGGCATCACAGGGCAGACACACTGAAATCAGAATCACAGAAAACTAGCCAATCTGATCACACGGACCACAGCCTTGTCTAACTCAATGAAACTAAGCCATGCCATATGGGCCCACCCACGATGGATGGTCATGGTGGAGAGGTCTGACAGAATGTGGTCCACTGGAGAAGAGAATGGCAAACCACTTCAGTATTCTTGCCTTGAGAACCCCATGAACAGTATGAAAAGGCAAAATGATAGGATACTGAAAGAGGAACTCTCTAGGTCAGTAGGTGCCCAATATGCTACTAGAGATCAGTGGAAAAATAACTCCAGAAACAATAAGAAGATGCAGCCCAAGTGAAAACAACACCCAGCTGTGGATGTGACTGGTGATGGAAGCAAGGTCCGATGCTGTAAAGAGCAATACTGCATAGGAACCTGGAATGTTAGTTCCATGAATCAAGGCAGATTGGAAGTGGTCAAACAGGAGACGGCAAAAGTGAATGACATTCTAGGAATCAGTGAACTAAAATGTACTGGAATGGGGGAATTTAACTCAGATGACCATTATATCTACTGTGAGCAGGAATCCCTTAGAAGAAATGGAGTGGCCATAATGGTCAACAAGAGTCCAAAATGCAGTACTTGGATGCAATCTCAAAAATGACAAAATGATCTCTGTTCGTTTCCAAGGCAAACCATTCAATATCACGGTAATCCAAACCTGTGCCCCAACCAGTAATGCTGAAGAAGCTGAAGTTGAATGGTTCTATGAAGACCTACAAGACCTTTTAGAACTAACACTCAAAAAGATGTCGTTTTCATTATAAGAGCCTGGAATACAAAAGTAGGGAAGCACTAAATGATCCTAAATTAATAGGCTGGTGTATTTTGGTAGCAAAATCATCCTCAGAAACATCCTAAGAAAATCACTCTACTTGAAAATCATTGGGAAAAGTCTTATCAGTAATATTGACTAATATCAGTTTGAAATAAAACTTCAAGGGATTGATTTTTGAATGCTTATTTCCTGCTAAAACTGTAGTGCCAGTTATTGAGCAAAAATATTAGAATTCTACAATATTGGAAATGGAAACAAAAGATTCTTAATAATCTTTCAAAAGCAGACAAGCTTAAGAGCGAGACAGCTAATTCAAAATCTTGTAATTAAACAGATGATATAATAAGAAGTAGAAAGCTTCCACTCAAGACGAAAAGATTGTTTCTCTGAGAACTTTCCCACTCTTTTTCTTCTAGTTTTATTTTTAATCATCTGTACTAAGGTCATCTGTTATACTCCTTATCTCTCACTTGGGAATCTGCTGAGTCCCTTCAGTCTTGTCTGACTCTGTGTGACCCTATGAACTGTAGCCTGACAGGCTCCTCTCTCCATGTGAGTCTCCAGGCAAGAAACTGGAGTGGGTTGCTATTTCCTCCTCCAGGGGATCTTCCTGAACTCACATCTCCTGTGGCTCCTGCTTGGCAGGTGGATTCTTTACTTCTGAGCATTTCTATAGATTCAAAGAGCTCCATTTTCATCTTACATCTGATAGCTGAATTGGTCACCTTCCCTATATGATCTTATTAACAAAATATTAATGAGTTCTCTTAAATACTACAGAAATAGTCTTTCATTAGTCCTTTGTGACATTGATTTTTCTCACTTAAAGAAAAAAAAAATACTTCCACTGATATCATTGCATGGTTGTCTTTGGACTAAGCTCTAGTGATTAACAAAACAAAGCAAACAAACAAAAAAATACTGCAGCAGTTGCTAATCTGTTGTCTTTGAAGAATCTCCAGCCTATTTGCAGGAATTATTCAGGCCAACATAGGGAAGCTTTCTACCTCAAAAGACCAAGAATCAGTAGAAATCAGTACAGAAATTCAGGAGCAGTCTTTTAATATGGCAAAAAAAGAAGAGGATACCTTTACTTTCTTGTCCGGAACTAGGTGAACTCTCTTGCACTTTTCTTGGGATGGAGCCTGCATCTCCTACTTGGCAGGCAGATTCTTTACCACCGAGCCACCTGGGAAGCCCTATTATTGACATTATATTCAAAGTATTGAGCAGAAAAGTAGAATTAGATTTATGCTTTACAATGTTGGTAAAGAGTACTATATTTCAAAATAAATGGATTGATTGGTACACTTTTATTTGTAATATGTTTCTCAAACGTATTGGTGAATGGCAAATTGAATCAATAATAACGCAGACTGAGTTGAAAGACATAGATTCTGATGCTTCTAAGAGTTGTACAAAAAGCCCTGTGCAGCTGACTGACTGGCAGAAGGTGAAGGGAACATAGAGTAGGCAATGAAAGAAGACAGCCACGATTATTCTCTGAAGCCTCAGGAACTGAACCAAGGTGGTTAACTATCTCCATCTTTCTAAAAACCAGTTTTTACCTCATCTATCTCCATATATATTATGTGAGGAACACCTGTGATGGCAGGTAGTTCAGATTTAAGTAGGTATATAAAGGAGTTAACCTTGCCCCACAACAATATGATGAATGTTGAAATGTGTGTGTGTGTGTTGGGCAACATCAATGGACTATGACAGATATATTTTATCCATCTTTCTTACCCCTGTTCTNGTACCAAGGTGGTTAACTATCTCCATCTTTCTAAAAACCAGTTTTTACCTCATCTATCTCCATTTATATTATGTGAGGAACACCTGTGATGGCAGGTAGTTCAGATTTAAGTAGATATATGAGGGAGTTAACCTTGCCCCACAACAATATGATGAATGATGAAATGTGTGTGTGTGTTGGGCAACATCAATGGACTATGACAGATATATTTTATCCATCTTTCTTACCCCTGTTCTCTATTTGAGACTAAAAAGCTTTTGCACAAATATCACCTGTGTCTTCTGGTTGAGTTGGACCAAATGGAAAACTGGGTAAGAAATGAAAGGAAGATAGAGAGTGAAATCAGGCAATCTGTTCCTTTGGTTCTTTCTCTGTGTGATCAGCATGGACTTGCCATGCACTTTGACTCAAGTTCAGTGATTCTCTCAAGGAGGTTTACTCTACACAAGNAGACTAAAAAGCTTTTGCACAAATATCACCTGCGTCTTCTGGTTGAGTTGGGCCAAATGGAAAACTGGGTAAGAAATGAAAGGAAGATAGAGAGTGAGATCAGGCAATCTATTCCTTTGGTTCTTTCTCTGTGTGGTCAGCATGGACTTGCCATGCACTTTGACTCAAGTTCAGTGATTCTCTCAAGGAGGTTTACTCTACACAAGCCACTTTCTGACTCAGATGATCACTCCTTCCACTTATCCCTTCAGGCTTGAGGTGAAAAGAGCTCTGCTTCTTGTAACTCTGGGTTGCTCAATGAAACTGTTTACCTTTCACACATTTTCTAAAATACCATTTGTAAATAAACCCNTTACTCTACACAAGCCACTTTCTGATTGAGATGATCACTCCTTCCACTTATCCCTTCAGGCTTGAGGTGAAAAGAGCTCTGCTTCTTGTAACTCTGGGTTGCTCAATGAAACTGTTTACCTTTCACACATTTTCTAAAATACCATTTGTAAATAAACCCTCCTTTCAGTTTTTTTAGTATTCTGTGTATTTCCGGATGGGACCTAGGTTGAAGTAGTGGTTTGCTTTAAAATACAATATTGTTATTGTGTTTATAGACTAGTTTTTAAAATGTTTTTATGAAATTAGAGAGAATAATTTAAATAAACAGCTGAGACTTGATATTGTAAAAGGTTCCCTAAAGGATATAATTTCCAACCAAATAGAACTTCTTACTTTCGATATGTGGTATAGAAATGACAGGGAAATTTAATAAGAGATATTTGCTAGGAAAGAGACAGAAGAATGATAGTAAACATAGGGACAGAGTGCCGGGAGCCAGCGTGGGAATCTCACCTGTGAAACGGTCACGTGACAGAAATCCGATGGGCAAGGCGATTCGGATTTCAGAGATTCCCCCTGAGTTTCCCTGAG
>SJYA01000353.1:0-39931 GCA_006410615.1 Neotragus moschatus | reverse complement strand
TTCGATCGACATGGGTTTGGGTGAACTCTGGGAGTTGGTGATGGACAGGGAGGCCTAGCATGCTGCGGTTCACGGGGTTGCAAAGAGTCGGACACGACTGAGCAACTGAATTGAACTGGACAATGAATAGAGTTAAAGTCTTTTTGCCGTTGAACTTAATATTGAGAGTAAGGGTCTCTACATTATTCTTTTTATCTTGTACCCCTTCTGGTATAAATACTTTATTAATCCTGAAAAAAGTAAGAGACAAGAGAAAGGCTTTAAAATTATTACAGTGAGGCTACATAAAACTGGATAAGAACAATAATTACAAATGAGAGCTATAGATATATTTTTAGTCCTTAGAATGTGTCAAGGTTTTAGAAAAATATTAGATTAGGAGTAATTTGCCATGGACTTTCCTGGTGGCTCAGACGGTAACGAGTCTGCCTACAATGCTGGAGACCCAGATTTGATCCCTGGGTCAGGGAAGATCCCCTGGAGGAACAAGGAACAAGGAAAATTTGCCACAATTGGAAGTGTTTCCAAGATGAAAGGCACTTTTGGTAAAAAGAAAGAATGGGTTTTTAGTTAATAATGAAAGTAATTTAGTACTTTTTATGGAGACTTCAATGCACGTTAGATACACAATTAAACATTCCAACAGGCAGCCTTTTTCCTAGATGACTGAATGGACAGGAACTGCTTTATGAAAGTTCACAAAACAAGTTACCAACATAACTTGAATTTCAATCTATGACTTATTCCCAATCCAGGTACTACCTATGATTGTATATCCATAAGGTGTATGTTTATTAATCAACACTGATCCAGGAGTGACTATGTATCAACCATTGTAGTAGGTGCAGAGGTTCCAAAAATGAATAATATCTATTTCTGCCTACAAGAAGCTCATAGCCATTCTATGTTCACCTAATCACCCTGCACTGCCCACATGGTTATCATGGAAGGGGCAGTAGCCTCTTCAGTTTTACTCTGCCTTCAGCCTGGGAATATGTCATGAAATATACCTGAGAAATATGTTTAGAGCTAGACTTGCTTAGGCTATATTTGTGTAGCATACACTAGAAATACAATTGTGCATGGATATTTGAGTGGGACCAGGACTTTTTAAAAATGTGAATATGTAGAAATGGCCTTTCATAAGTTTTCAAATATTAAATTGTCAAATCAAATATACTATCATCTTTCTTTTAAATTTTATTTTCTTGTTTTCCCTGAAATATTTTCCTCTGTTCTTGAGCCAGTTGGTTCTAAGCCAGCTGGTTCTTGCCACCAAAACACTCGCCATGGTTGGCTTCCTATCATAAATTTATTTAATGTTTATTTCTGACTTTGAAGATCAAAGGTTCTTAGAAAACTTCTTTTCCCTTTTCTGCGTAATAGGTAATCCAGTGACTGCCTTTTAACTTCTTTGTCTTCCAGACACAGATCCCTAAATGTTAGAGTGGAAGAGAGCCTAAATTTGAAAATATCTCAACTTTCATGTTCCCTCGGACCCTAATTTATTCCCAGGGATGCATTGTGTCTCTTCAGTTTCCATCTATAGTGAGCATAAGCTTCTCAAAAGAATGACAGAAGCAGTTACAAGCAACAAACCCAAGGTGGTAATTCTTACTGCTCATCACCTTTTTATGTTGATATTCTACTATATTCATAGCTCAATTTCAATGGTTTTTTTAAAAAAAAATTTGGAATAGATGGGTAGTTGCTAAAGGAAGGGGTGAAGGGAGCCAAAATATATAAACTGCTAAATATAAAATAAATGTCATAATATACAGCACGTTGGCTATAGATAATAAAACTCTATTGCGTATTTAAAAGTTCTGAAGGGAGTGGATCCTAGAAGTTCTCACCTCAAGGAAAAATTCTGTAATTATATATGGTGATGGATGTCAAACAGATTTATTGTGGCGATCATTTCACTATACATACGAATATCAAGTTGTCATACTGTACCTTTGAAACTAGTATCATATATGCAATTATATCTCAAACTCCATCAAATCCACAGAAAAGCAGTGTTCAAATAAAGATATTTGGAGTGGTCTTTACCACTTTGTTCCCTATTAGCAGGGATACTTAAGAGAGACGATTATATGGTTACACGTGTCTCTGGAATGTGTTTTGAACTTTATTTTATTGTATGTCACGATGAAAATCTACAAAAATTCAGATAAAATAATGAAGATTTACCATGAAGCTGAGACTCCTACAATACAGAAATTGCCAACTTTTCATGACGTCGGCTTTTGCTTATTTCCTCACTCTCTACCAATCCACTCCAGTATTCTTGCCTGGAGAATTCAATGGACAGAGAAGCCTGGCAGGCTACAGTCCATGGGGTCACAAAAAGTGGGACATGACTGAACAACTGTCACTCACTCACTGCCTTATGGTTGGGATGGCCAGCATCTTCACTTGGTCTAAAGAAACATCAGCCTCAGCCTAAGCAGAGATGACTTCCTCCAGCCCCCCACAGAGGACCTGCTATTGGTCCCTTTTCCATGTTTGTTAGGAAGGTTAACTAACATTTTTACTCTAAATAGTGGTAGTTAAAATCTTTTCCCCTTAGTTTTTGGTAGGCTGTAAGAAAACTATTGAGGAAGCAGTTAGACAGGAAAGTAGTATTATGAACCTGTGCAACAAAAAAATGCGTACTGCTATCAATAATAGAAGCAGTTAATATTTATTCATTTTCTTTAATCACCAATTTTTACTGTATTTGAGGATTGTTCATGTGTGGTAGAAAAATTTGCAATTATATTTCTTTTTCTCAGTATTGGATTTCTTCCACTGAAATGATCTAGCCAGTCCACAAACTTTTCTCTGTACTGTGCCTTTCTGGACATGGCTCACTTATTCCAGTGAGAAGCGTGTATCCTTTGAGGTCAGAAAGGAGAGCCATCCCCTTTGTTTATGTCTTATATTCTCAGCATCACTCATTTTGAAGATAAGGGTCAGAATCTGGAATCTCTGCTGTGATAACTGGTGCCGCTCAGGTGAAGGACCTCTTGTGATTTCACATTGTTTGTTTTCAAGGAATTCTCACGGATATAAGAAACTAGAGTGGTATATCCTTTCGAGCTTGCTGAAAATAGCCCCGCAGCCTACCTTAAATTCTCTAAGCATTTTCTTTCTTTACGCAATATCCAGGTATTGTTCCCTTTAAGAGAGAAAGACAAACACTTTTATACAGTGTCAGATCCCTTCCTATAATACAGTAGATAGTAAATAATGATGCTGAGTACTTGACAGTTTGAAAATGATGATTAATCATGCATTCATGCTAAAAGTATTTACTGAGTGTCTTCTATGTGCTCAGACTGCCTCAATTTGAAGATTCCAGGTATTCCTATAATTGTTATTTTCATAGACTACTGATTATAGCCCATAGTGTAGTCTTGATGGACGTGAGTCTGAGTGAACTCCGGGAGTTGGTGATGGACAGGGAGGCTTGGCATGCTGGGATTCATGGGGTCGCAAAGAGTCGGACACGACTGAGCGACTGAACTGAACTGAACTGTAGTCTTGTCTACTTAGGACGCAGAACAGGCAGGAGATCAGGATTTTCCAGTTGCTATCAAAGTTCTATCTGTTAGTCTCACAAGTCAGTTGGATGCAGAATGGTACAATCTAGAGCCTCATACATAGTGTGTGCACAGTAGATGTTAGTTCTCGGTCTGCATCCACTCCTCCATACTTTGCTACTCTGGTTGTTAGTCACCCAGTCGTGTCCGACTCTTTGCAACCCGGTGGACTACAGCACATCAGGCTTCCCTGTCCTTCACCATCTCCTGGAGCTTGCTCAAACTCATGTCCATTGAGCCAGTGAAGCCATCCCACCATCTCATCCTCTGTTGTCCCCTTCTCCTCCTGCCTTTGACCTTTCCCAGGATCAGGGTCTTTTCTAACGATTTGGCTCTTTGCCTCAGGTGGCCAAAGTACTGGAGCTTCAGCTTCAGCTGCTTCAGGTATAAGGGATCAATATCCCAAGCCCTGAGTTTTCATAGTGGATGTAAGCCTGATAGGGGTAGAGATCTTGTCTGTTATACTCACTTCTGTATTTCACTACTTGGATTAATGTCTGCTACCAAGTAGGTGGCTGCCTAAATGAGTGCCCCAAAGAAAGGCAATGCCAAAGAATGTTCAAATTACTGAACAATTGCACTCATCTCACACACTAGCAAAGTACTGCTCAAAATTTTCCAAGTGAGGCTTTAAAAGTATGTGGGCCAAGAACTTCCAGATGTTCAGGCTGGATTTAGAAAAGGCAGAGAAACCAGAGATCAAATTGCCAACATCTGTTGGGTCATCGAAACAGCAAGAGACTTCCAGAAAAACATCTGCTTTATTAACTATGCCAAAGCCTTTGACTGTGTGGATCACAACAAACTGTGGAAAATTCTTCAAGAGATGGGAATACCAGACCAGCTGACCTGCCTCCTGAGAAATCTGTATGTAGGTCAAGAAGCAACAGTCAGAATCGGACATGGAACAATAGACTGGTTCCAAGTTGGGAAAGGAATACATCAAGAATGTATGTTGTCACTGTTTATTTAACTTCTACGCAGAGTACATCATGCAAAATGCCAGACTGGATGAAGCACAAGCTGGAATTAAGATTGTGGGGAGAAATACCAATAATCTCAGATATGCGGATGACACCACCATTATGGCAGAAAGTGAAGGGGAACTAAAAAGCCTCCTGATGAAAGTGAAAGAGAAGAGTGAAGAAGCTGGCTTAAAACTCAGCATTCAAAAAACTAAGATCATGGCATCCAGTCCCTTCACTTCATGGCAAATAGATGGGGAAAAAATGGAAACAGTGACAGACTTTATTTTCTTGGGCTCCAAAATCATTGCGGATGGTGACTGCAGCCATGAAATTAAAAGACTCTTGCTCCTTGGAAGAAAGCTATGACAAACCTAGACAGCATATTAAAAAGCAGAGACATTACTTTGCCAACAAAAGTCCATTTAGTCAAAGCTATAGTTTTTCTAGTGGTCATGTATGGATGTGAAAGTTGGACCATAAAGAAAGCTGAATGCCGAAGAATTCATGCTTTTAAACTGTGGTGTTGGAGAAGATTCTTGAGAATCCCTTTGACTGCAAGGAGATCAACCCAGTCAATTCTGAAGGAAATTGGTCCTGAATATTCATTGGAAGGACTGGTGCTGAGGCTGAAGCTTCAATACTTTGGCCACCTGATGTGAAGAACTGGTTCATTGGAAAAGATCCTGATGCTGGGAAAGATTGAAGGCAGGAGAAGGGGACAACAGAGGATGAGATGGTTGGATGGTATCAGCAATCCTATGGACATGAGTTTGAGCAAGCTCTGGGAGTTGGTGATGGACAGGGAAGCCTGGCATGCTGCAGTCCAGGACGTCACAAATAGTTGGACACGACTAAGCGAGTGAACTGAACTGAATGAGTGTCCACAACCACAAGGGTGACCCCCCGCTCCCCCAGTGCTGTTCAAGACCTGTAGAAGCAACTCTCCATACCCTTTCCCCAACCTCAGTGTATGCACCAGGTCCTTTTCTCTCTTCTCCTTGTTCTTTGGATGCCTCAAAATATATGAGATAAAAACTACAGCAAGATTAGAAAGCCATGCCTCGTGTTTTTCCTCAGTTTACCTCTTATTTCATTGCTCTCTAGTTTATGTTTTTTTTTTTAACATTGATAGTGTAACAGAATACTTGAGGCCCCATTTCATAGACTGAGCTCCTAAAAAATCTTCTTTTGACCAGAGTAACAAAATTTAAATGTCTTGTTGGCCAAACATAAAAGGAATATATAAGGAATTGTTCTGTGCTTACACTTTGTTGGTGTTTGTTTTCAGTTAATCTATCAAAGATCTTCAGAATTATAAAAAAGAAGCAGGCACACCTCACATTTAACTTTTAGTCATATATTTTGTGGAATTATAGTGGTTCCAAGGGAGGCAGGAAAACTCTTACCACAGTGTGTGGTTCGTTTTACTTACCTGCAATTCAAATACGTAGTACTTGCAGAAGAAATTTGTCCTGATAAAGCTGACATCTTGGGTTTACAGCACTGCTTCTAACCCAACAATGTAACAGTGTGAGCACAAAATTGCATGCGATATGTGCACCCTGAATAGTTATGCTATTCCAGACTGTCTGTACTCAGTGGATGCTGGGTACATGGCAGCTCAGATCTTTACTCATCCATAGCTGACCTGATAAGATGTCAATTGTTTGTGATTCTTTATTGACATCTTAATTCTCAAGAGAAAACTGCACCATGTACAGAGTTACTGAGATCTTGCAAGTTCTACCTGTGTGGTAATATGTTTGGAGAGATTGTTTCAAGCCAAGTATTGGAAGGTAGAGTATATTAGGGGTTCATTAGTGGTCAAGGATTTAGTTTCTTAGTCCTCAGGTCTAGAAACTCAGTAAAATGCTCCTCAAAAGATCTAAACATCAGTTTCCTTGTCTGTAAGGTGGGGATAATCATCACACTTACTTCGTGGTTTACTATGAGAATTAAACAAATTAGCATATGTGAAGTATTTAGGGAAGTGTCAGGCACATGGCAAGAACTCCATATTAGCTCTTATTATTGTTTATTATTATAATTATCTTATATTTGCTGAACCCAAGAGATGCTGGTTTCTACCACTGTTTTAATTTGCAGAGAGACATATCCTTTCTAGGGAAAAGAATCCTGCCCTAGTACACCCTCTGGCCAGCACTATGTGATCTGTGATATTAAATTAGTAAATACTAGACTAGTTGGTGAGAACCAAGTGAAAGGAAAGTGAATTGGATGGCTAAAAGCAGAGACATTACTTTGCCAACAAAGGTCCGTCTAGTCAAGGCTATGGTTTTTCCAGTGGTCATGTATGGATGTGAGAGTTGGACTGTGAAGAAAGCTGAGCACCGAAGCATTGATGCTTTTGAACTGTGGTGTTGGAGAAGACTCTTAAGAGTCCCTTGGACTGCAAGGAGATCCAAGTCCATCCTAAAGGAGATCAGTCCTGGGTGTTCTTAAGCTGAAACTCCAGTACTTTGGCCACCTCATGCGAAGAGTTGACTCACTGGAAAAGACTCTCATACTGGGAGGGATTGGGGCAGGAGGAGAAAGGGACAACTGAGGATGAGATGGCTGGATGGCATCACCGACTTGATGGAAGTGAGTTTGAGTGAACTCTGGGAGTTGGTGATGGACAGAAAGGCCTGGCGTGCTGCGATTCATGGGGTCGCAAAGAGTTGGACACGACTGAGTGACTGAACTGAACTGAACTGAAAGGATTTTTTGAGTCAGTGTGGGGAAGCCAAATGAGTCTCCTGCCTACTATTATGATCTCTCTCGGGCTATTTGCCAGGCAGTTCCCTTTTCTTTGGATGGTGCTAACAATCAATTTCTCTTTCCCTTCCTTCCTTCTTTTCTCCTCTCTCTCTCTCTCCTGAGTAGGGACAGCTCCTTTCCATGGAGAGTTTAATCTCTCTAGAGAGACTTTCCACCCCTAGGTTAGCCTCAGATATTTCTAATTAATTGTGACTATTTATTGTATTAGTTTGCTAAGGCTGCTGTAGCAAAGTACCACAGATTGGGTGGTCAGAACAGCAGAAGTGTATTGTCTCACAGTTCTGGAGGTTAGCAGTCTGAAATTACAGTGTCTACAGGGTTGATCCCTTCTGAAGGCTGAGAGGGAGAATCTGTTCTCTGCCCCTGCCCCAGCTTCTGGTGGTTTGCTAGTAATCTGTGGTGGTCCTGGCTTGTAGTGCTCTGCCTTCACCTTCGTACAGGATTCTCTTTATTTGTGTGTCTGTGTCCAAATTTACCTTTTTATAAAAGGATACCTATTATATTAGATTAAGGGCCTATTATAAGCAGTGGCACCCCACTCCAGCACTCTTGCCTGGAAAATCCCAAGGACGGAGGAGACTGGTGGGCCGCAGTCCATGGGGTCGCTAAGAGTTGGACACGACTGAGCGACTTTACTTTCACTTTTCACTTTCATGCATTGGAGAAGGAAATGGCAACCCACTCCAGTGTTCTTGCCTGGAGAATCCCAGGGACAGGGGAGCCTGGTGGGCTGCCGTCTCTGGGGTTGCACAGAGTCGGACACGACTGAAGCGACTCAGCAGCAGCAGCAGCAGCTACTCCAGTATGACCTCATCTTGACTACATCTGCAATGACACTATCCCAAATACGGTCACATTTTGAGGTACCGGGGCTAGGATTTTAACATAGGAATGGGGGGAGACCCACAATTCCACCCAGAGCAATTATGATCCCCAGATTCCATTTTTCAAAGCTCACATGCATGGAGACCCGTCCTTTGGGTTTGTACCCTACCTGAAAAATACGTAAACAAAAATTCACCAGCCAAAAACACACAGATGAATCTATTGATCAGCTAAACAACCCATCGCCAGTAATTGACTTTAAAGCTCAGTTCACAAGTTGATTGAGATAGACTTCATCTCATAAGCACAGAAATGACTTTCTCTTACATTTGTACAAGGATCTAACACCCAGTTAGTTACAGTTTAAAAGGTAAGTTCTAAAAAAAGAATGAGCAAGGAGATAAAGAAGAACCAAATTTGAAAATTTTCAGATTTTATATAATCTACTGACTAGGAAACTCTAAGGGTGCCACCCGTCCTCTATTCTGGGGAATTGTTCCAATCTTACCAGGAAAATCTTACATTCTATAAACAACTTTTGTATCTGAATAAATGCTTAATATGGACTAGAGTGGCAAAACAAGTTAATGGTTGATGACAATTTATTATATTACCACCTCCTTTTTCCTGGCACATAGTATAAAGTGTGGAAAGTCTACCAATGAATAACTGAAGATATTTTTAGTAGTTACCTTTTACAGCATATAACATTTAAAAATAAATGACCTTTAACTGTAACTATTGGCTATTTTTTAAAAGGTAGAGGTGAGTGTTTTGGTTTAATAGCCAGGTTTACCCTGATACATGTCTGTTTTTAATCAATTCTAAATACAGATACACTTGGGGCTGCCCTGGTGTCTCAAGAATCTGCCTGTAATGGAGACCTGGCTTCGATATCTGGGTTGGGAAGACCCCCTGGAGAAGGAAATGGCTACCCATTCCAGTATTCTTGCCTGAAGAATCCCATGGACAGAGGAACCTGGAGGGCTACGGGTCAAAAGAGTCGGACATGACTGAGGTGACTAAGGATGGACATTTGGGAGCACAGTTATAATGAACAATTAATGAATTGAGTTTTTATCCTTTTATCAAATTTATAATCCTTAATATTTATTAAAAATTACTGGAAACAGGTGATTTTTTTTTTTCCTGAGGAGACACCTTACTCTGAGGCATCTTTACTATGACACAGGAAATTTTATCACCTAAAACTGACTCAATGACATCATCACCGACTCAGTGGACATGAGTTTGAGCAAACTCTGGGAGATGGTAAAGGACATGGAAGCCTGGTGTGCTGCAGTCCATGGGGTCTCAAAGAGTCAGACATGACTGAGCACTGAGCAACAGCAATCACCTAAAACAGTATATCTGAGAACTAAGCCATGCTTTTCTCACTAGTAATAACAATCTGGAGCAGCTCACAAAGCAGTAAAACCCTATTATATCATAGATACTGCATAGACTACTAATTTTTAAAACCTTCTACTTTCTAGTTTAATTTGAGAATGATATTTTGAGACCCAGCTTGCCTTTTCATAAACAGTTTCAGTTCAGTTTAGTTCAGTTCAGTCGCTCAGTCCTGTCTGACTCTTTGTGACCCCATGGACTGCAGCCTGCCAGGCTCCTCTGTCCTTGGGATTTTCCAGGCAACAATACTGGAGTGGGCTGGCATTTCCTTCTCCAGGGGATCTTCCCAACCCAGGGATCGAACCTAGGTCTCCCAAATTGTAGGCAGATGCTTTTACTGTTTGAGCCATCAAGGAAGTCCAATTGTGTGGTAGTTTGAGCATGTTTTGGCATTGCCTTCCTTTGGGATTGGAATGAAAACTGACCTTTTCCAGTCCTGTACCCACTGCTGAGTTTTCCAAATTTGCTGACATACTGAGTGCAGCACTTTCAAAGCATCATCTTCTAGGATTTGAAATATAGTTTAACTAAGTTAAATTTCAAAAGGTTAGTTTCCACTCTTCTGATGGCTTGTAAAAGATGCTTACTCCTTGGAAGAAAAGTTATGACCAACCTAAATAGCATATTCAAAAGCAGAGACATTACTTTGCCAATTAAGGTCCATCTAGTCAAGGCTATGGTTTTTCCAGTAGTCATGTATGGATGTGAGAGGTGGACTGTGAAGAAGGCTGAGCACTAAAGAATTGATGCTTTTGAACTGTGGTGTTGGAGAAGACTCTTGAGAGTCCCTTGGACTGCAAGGAGATCCAACCAGTCCATTCTGAAGGAGATGGTCCCTGGGATTTCTTTGGAAGGAATGATGCTAAAGCTGAAGCTCCAGTACTTTGGCCACCTCATGCGAAGAGTTGACTCATTGGAAAAGACTCTGATGCTGGGAGGGATTGGGGGCAGGAGGAGAAGGGGATGACAGAGGATGAGATGGCTAGATGGCATCACTGACTCGATGGACATGAGTCTGAGTGAACTCTGGGAGTTGGTGATCGACAGGGAGCCCTGGCGTGCTGCAATTTATGGGGTTGCAAAGTGTCAGACATGACTGAGCGACAAACTAAGCTGAACTGATGATACTCTATACTAGATATAATATCTAAGGTATCTATGATACTAGAAAGCTGTTTGAATTTTTCACTTTATGATTCATGATTTTATTCTTGTGGTCACTGATTCGTAGGGCAAACACAAATCAATATTCTTATGCTCACAATAAAAGATAAGTTTTCAGAATCAGACCAGATCTTAATTTATTTCTATTTGTTGAAATAGATCTTATTTCCTTTATGAAGACAAAAAGCCATTCAGATACACATCTTCAGAAATGGTAGCAACATCACAGACACTGACAAAAAATCGGAGGGATTATTAGTTGTTTCTCTTGAATTATACACAGTATTTAATTTAAATTATTTAATTAACATTAACAAATTAATTAATACTGCCTTAGTTTTGCGTTCACTTCTAGCAGTGGTAACTAAAGCATTAATTTTATGTCTAGCTATAGCCGAGGAAAATGAACAGTACACCGAGTTTTAATAAGTCCTCCAGAGTAGGTTTGAGGATGGCAAAGCCGTTCTCCTATTTCTTCTTCTTTGCTCACAGATGTTAGCTGGAGATCCAGTGATCTCAGGGAAAGTGGTGCTAGTTTCTGGGCCTCAGAGTGAGAATGAAACCCAATTCTGACCAATGAAGTATAAGGGGCAATTCCCTAGAGGTCTCCTATGAAACATTTTCCTCTCTGATAGAGACAAGGAAGCTCTCTGCTCTGTACCACTAGCTACATCTGTTCTTGCACATGGTCCTTGGAAGACATGATGCCTGGGACTCCTGCAACAATCTTGCCAGTCAGAAAAGTTCAAGGACTCTCAGAGGCTCTGAACCTGACTTCCCAGGGTTACTGCGCCAACATAGCTGGAACATCCTTTCTCCAAACTGTAAGGAGGAGAAACTCTCATTTATTTAAGCCACTGTTGGATAGGCATTCTGACTTGCAGTTGAAAGCATTATTAGCAGGTATAACCAGGTATAACATATAGTATATTACCAAAGCAAACACATGGGTAGATTCTTTTTAAAAAACTTTTTATGTTGTATTGGGTTATAGCCGACTGACAATGTTGTTGCAGTTTCAGGTGATCAGTGAAGGAACTCAGCCATGCACATATATGTATCCATTCTCCTCTGAACTGGCCTCCCATCATCCAGGCTGCCACATAGCATTGAGCAGAGAACACATAGGTCCATTCTTAATGGCATCTATTTGCCCATGCCTTGATTCAGTCAACAAACATCTTTTAAGCAGCTGCCATGTGATAATCACTATGCTAGACACTGGAAACACAGCATGTTTTCCCACAATTCGAGTGAAATGGGGTAAGTTGTTCAACTCAGTGGCTAGGGAATAACTCCTCCCTTTGCATCCCTGCTTTTAGGCCAGGTTGTGCACACCCATTTTACACCCCACTTCCTGTTTGTAAAATTATCTAGGAGGTTTGGCTAGTCAGTACTACCCAACTGCTTAATAAGATCAGAAGGAAGATTGGTTGATAATTGTTCAATGAGTTCTAACCCCTAACTTTAATTTGTAAACAGGAAGATTTAAAGGAGGAATGATTGAAGACAATGAAGGCAAAACAATTGAGCATGAACTTTAACAAGTCTAATCAGGGTTCTTTTCTGACAGTTTGAAAATGAGCTTTCAAGGTAAATAAAATAATGAATGTAAACAAATGGACTATTTTTTTCCAGATAGGGAGTGATAATAAATTTATGTTACCAAATCAAAACACACATTGAGGAAATGTGGAGATCAGTGAAAAGATAACTCTTCACAGGCTTCTAAGCTGTCTGTCTCTAAGTTCTGATGAAGAAATTGACATTTGAGGTTCACCATGTACCAATGACATTTCATTTATGCCTTACATTGACTATGCAAAGAGACACCACTATCTCCATTTTATTCAAAAAAGGAAGCTGAAGTCCAGAGAGCTTGTAATCTCATCACATAGTTAATAGGAAGTAGATTGATTGAACTCAGATTTGTCTAGTGAATGTCCCACCCTATGTCTTACTATTGATACTTCCTTAAAGACAAAGAAGCAAGCCACTGTCATCTTCTTAAAAATTATCCCTTTGTTCCAAAGTTGGAGACTAAGTCTTGGATCCAGGTTAGTTCCTTCTGACATTTAGAGTCCTGTTCTTGGGAATAGTTTAAATAGCAGTGTCTGACTTCTTAACAGCAGAGCCAGCAAATAAAATTTAAGTTCAGAGAATTTGGATTAAGTATCAGAAGGATCTTCTTTTCTCCTTTAATTTCAAAATAAATGGATTTCAGAAGAGATGTTTCCTTTTCCTTGAAGAAGTAATAGTTACACAGGGATAATGTGAACAAAATTTATACCCAGAGTTGACCTGAACATATATAGATAAAGAGAAATTTATCAGAGAGATATTTTGACCAGTAATCCTTATAAACATCCCAGATATGGTTACCCATTCTTTTGTTGGTTGAGCCATTAGTTTGTATATTTGGCTGGAATTTTAGGTTTAGTATGGAGAAGGCAATGGCAACGCACTCCAGTACTCTTGCCTGGAAAATCCCGTGGACGGAGGAGCCTGGAGGGCTGCAGTCCATGGGGTCGCTAAGAGTAGGACGTGACTGAGTGACTTCACTTTCACTTTTCACTTTCATGCATTGAAGAAGGAAATGGCAACCCACTCCAGTGTTCTTGCCTGGAGCATCCCAGGGATGGGGGAGCCTGGTGGGCTGCCGTCTATGGGGTCGCACAGAGTCGGACACAACTGAAGCGACTTAGCAGCAGCAGTGTAAGCCAAACTGTCTTTTTACAAACATGAAAGTATTTTGAACTGGAAGTATCAAAACAACTATTTTGATCTTTTTCTACAAGAAGATAGCTACTTAATTTGACCAAAAGGCATGGTTAGGGCACTGCTGGGACTTTTGTCCCTTGGGGCCTTTATATACTATTATGGTTTGCAAAACAGTTTGGAACAAATGGCATTGATGAGCCAAGCAGCCTTTGAAATAGGAAACAGAATAAACCAGGAGAATTGTCACATACTTTTTACTTTTTAAAAGTGTCAACAGCTGAAAAAGAAAATATGCCAGATTTCCCTTGGCACCATATAGCAGAATCAGATAAAGATAAATACTAATTTAATATAATTCATGAGATTTTAGTGAGGAATTTCTTCCTAAATATTTATCCACCAACTCAGTATAAGCTCACAATAGGTAAGTGAATACAGTTAATTTGCTAAAGAGCTGGTCAACTACTAACTGTAATGAGACTTTTTTTTTTCAGTAGACTGAAGAGATTGCTATGACACAAATATGAACCTTCCCTCAACCTTTTCGTCCTTAGCACTCAACTTTAGCTTAGATGGTCCACCCTATGAACAGCTGACACGAAATTAATCATCATTATAGGTCAGTCCACTTTACCTTAAAGGGCAATTGATTGCTCACATGAGGAAAAACAAATACTTAGGCATGTCTAAGTAATTGGTACTAAGAAGAAACAAGCAAACTCATTTAATGATACCCCATATCCTCATAAACTGATAATTGTAGCCCAGGTGTTTTTCATTTATAGTTTTAAATTAGTCGAAACATTAATGTTTTCTAGTGTGACTTCTTAAGGATGCATCTTAATGCTAGGAACACAAAGTGGATCACAAAATGTACATACCTCGTGACCACAAGAAATAGGATCCTGAGCTTGCCGCAGCACAGTAACTGGCCATTAATGTCTATCAGAGGGAAAGGGTGGGGATGGAAAAGGGGAGACTCACAGGCAGTGTTGATGGAGGGTCAGGTGAACCTAAGGAAACAACTCTTGAAGAAGCTGAAGCTGGCTTAAGCGGAACTTCCAAAACAAAAGGAAACCTAAAAGTTCGAGAACACATTCTTTGAGAGTGATAGCCTTGACAATATTTTTGTGCTTCAGTTCTAGCAGCATATTTTTTTATATTTTCGGCAACTATAGGTATGTATGGAAAACCAGTCTTCATGTGTAAATACAGTTTTTCAGGAAGCAAAAATCTGTTGTTAATTTCAGATGGCTGATGGACTAAACAAAAAAAATTAAAGTACAGAAGCGTCAAAAGGGTTACCACACAAAGGTCTCTTACTTGGTGATATTACTTTCTATCTTATAAATATTTGGACCCAGTAGATAAGTAAACTAGCCTAAAAATAAACAGGGATCATGTTACTTTAATGACTTCAAAATTCCCCAGAGATATAATAATGCGATCAATTTGAGTGCAATATCAAAACTAGAAAGCTATCACCCATTTTCCTCTTGAATAAAATAATGCCATATATTGTGGCAGAAAAATTTATTGAGTTACTTTAAACACACTACTGCAACTCAGTTTTTTTTAAAAAAAAAACATGATTAATTTAATTAGTATTTTATGGATCATTATCCTTGAAGATAATTTACATTTAGTCCTGTTCAAAGGTTGAAGTGGCATAAACTGATACAAGAAAGCCTTTCTGTGGTTGAAGGAATTAGACCACAGAAAGTTTAATCTTTTTGTTTCTGGATATATAGGTAATACATGCTCACTATAAAGGTATATAAGTAATACACGCTCATTATGTGGAAAATTATTGAGAGGAAAATAAAAATCACTGAGGCTAACTACTGTTATTGAATCACAAACAATTTTGATAAATTTGACCCCAGAGTTCAACTAAAGCCTTCATTTACAAACAAGAAAACAGATCTTGGATAGAGGTAAAGTGAGTTGCCCAAGGACACAAAGCACAAAGCTGCCGATTAGCAAAGATGGAACTTTGTCTCCTGATTTCTGATTTGAAGCGTGTTTCTGATGTACCATGCTGCCCACTCTTTCTCCCTGCTCTTTTGTTCACTTTTATCTTCAGCCCCCTAAATTCTGTTTAACCCAGTCCCCTTTCCAAACCCGTAATATCCTACATTACAAGCTCCCATCACTCAAAACCTTTCCTGCTTCTAGAGGGACACGTACTCTGTGTGTGTGTGTGTGTGTGTGTGTGTGTGTGTGTGTGAGCATAGGCAATGGACTTCTGGGATTAACTTGATGTATGATGGCCATGATCAAAATGTACAATTATTAGAGGAATAAGTAAGAAAACATCAAAGCACATTCTAGACCAAAAAGACCAATGCAGATATTTTGTAATAAGGAGCTGATGATCAGAGCCACAGTCAGCTCCAGGTCTTATCTTTGCTAACTGTATAGAGCTTCTCACCTTTGGCTGCAAAGAATATAATCAATCTGATTTTGGTTTGACCATTTGACCATCTGGTGATGTCCATGTGTAAAGTCATCTCTTGTATTGTTGGAAGAGGGTGTTTGACATAACCAGTGCATTCTCTTGACAAAACTCTTAAACTTTGTTTCATTTTGTACTCCACGGTCAAACTTGCCTGTTACTCCAGGTATCTCTTGACTTCCTACTTTTTCATTCCAATCTCCTATAACGAAAAAGACATCTTTTTTGATATTAGTTCCAGAAGGTCTTATAGGTCTTCACAGAACCCATCAACTTCAGCTTCTTTGGCATCAGTGACTGGGGCATGGACTTGGATTACTATGAGGCTAAATGGTTTGCCTTGGAAATGAACAAAGATCTTTCTGCCATTTTTGAGACTGCACCCAAATACTGTATTTTGGACTCTTTCGTTGACTATCCTTATTGCAAAATTTAGGTTTAAATTGAAAAAAGTAAGGAAAATCACTAGCCTATTCAGTCGTGACCTAAATCGAATCTCTTATTATTATACAGTAGAGGTGACAAATAGATTTAAGGGATTAAACCTGGTAGACAGAGTCCCAGAATAATTATGGACAGAGGTTCATAACAATGTATGGGAGGTGGTGACCAAAACCATCCCCAAGAAAAAGAAATGCAAGAAGGCAAAGTGGTTGTCTGAGGAGGCCTTATAAATAGCTGAGAATATAAGAGAAGTGAAAGGCAAATAAGAAAGGGAAAGATATCCCGGTGCAGAGTTTCAGAGTATAGCAAGGAGACATAAGAAAGCCTTCTTAAGTGAACAATGCAAAGAAATAGAGGAAAATAATAGAATGGGAAAGACTAGAGATCTCTTCAAGAAAACTGGAGCTATCAAGGGAAGATTTCATGCAAAGATGGGCACAATAAAGGACAGAAATGGCAAGGACCTAACAGAAGCAGAAGAGATTGAGAAATGGTGGCAAGCATACACAGAAGAACTATACAAAGAGGTCTTAATGGTCCAAATAATCATGACAGTATGGCTACTCACCTAGACCCAGACATCCTGGAGTGTGAAGTCAAGTGAGCCTTAGGGAGCAACACTATGAACAAAGCTAGTGGAGGTGATGGGATTCCAGCTGAGCTATTTCAAATCCTAAAAGATGATGCTGTGAAAGTGCTGCATCCAATGTGCCAACAAATTTGGAAAACTCAGCAGAGGCCAAAGGACTGAAAAAGCTCAGTTTTCATTCCAATCACAAAGAAAGGCAAAGAATATTCAAACTACCATACAATTGTGCTCATTTCACCTGCTAGCAAGGTAATGCTCAAAATCCTTCAAGTGGGGCGTCAATAGTACATAAACCAAGAACTTCCGGATGTACAAGATGGATTTAGAAAAGGCAGAGGAATATTCGGTTTATTATTTTTATTTATTAAATTTAAAAAAAAAAAAAAGAAAGAAAAGGCAGAGGAACCAAAGATCAAATTGCTAGCATCCGCTGGATCATAGAAAAAGCAAGGAAATTCCAAAAAAAATCTACTTCTGCTTCACTGACTTTGCTAAAGCCTTTGACTGTGTGAGTGAAAGTCACTCAGTGGTATACAACTCTTTGGGAACCCTTGGACTAAGCCAAGGAATTCTCCAGGTCAGAATACTGGAGTGGGTAGCTATTCCCTTCTCCAGGGGATCTTCCCAACCAAGGAATCAAACCCAGGTCTGCCGCATTGCATGCTGATTCTGCATTGCAGGTGGATTTGACTATGCGGATCACAACAAATTGTGGAAAATTCTTAGAGATGGGAATACCAGATCACCTTACCTGTCTCCTGAGAAATCTGTATGCAGGACAAGAAGCAATAGTTAGAACTGAACATGGAACAATGGACTGGTTCCAAATTGGGAAAGGAGGACTTCAAGGCTGTGTATTGTCACCCTGTTTATCTCACTTATATGCAGAGTACATCATGAGAAATGCCAGGCTGGATGACTTACAAGCTGGAATCAAGATTGCTGGGGGAAATATCAGCAGCCTCAGATATGCAGATGATACCACTTTAATGGCAGAAAGTGAAGAGGAACTAAAGAGCCTCTGGATGAGGGTGAAAGACGAGTGTGAAAAAGCTGGCTTAAAACAACACTGAACAAATGAAAATCATGGCATCCAATTTCATGGCAAATGGATGGTTTAAAAGTGGAAACTGACAGATTTTATTTTCTAGGGCACCAAAGTCATTGCAGATGGTGACTGCAGTCATGAAATTAAAAGCCGCTTGCTCCTTGGAAGAAAAGCTATGACAGACTTAGACAGTGTGTTAAAAAGCAGCGACATCACTTTGCTGACAAAGGTCTGTATAGTTAAAGCTATGGTTTTTCCAGTAGTCATTATGGATGTGAGAGCTGGACCATAAAGACTTAGCACCAAAGAATTGATGCTTTCGAATTGTGGTACTGGAGAAGACTCTTCAGAGTCTCTTGGACAGCAAAGGGATCCAAGCAGTTAGTACTGAAAGAAATCAACCCTGAGTATTCATTGGAAGGACTGATGCTGAAGCTGAAGCTCCAGTACGCTGGCCACCTGATGTGAAGACCTGGCTTATTGGAAAAGACTCTGATGCTGGGAAAGATTGAGGGCAGGCAAAGAGGGTGACAGAGGAAAAGCTTGTTGGATGGCATCACTGACTCAATGGACATGAGTTTGAGCCAACTCCAAGAGATAGTGAAGGACAGGGAAGCCTTGCATGCTGCAGTCCATGGCTTGCAAAGAGTGGCACACAACTTAGCAACTTAGCAATAACCCCATGAAAGAGAGAGTATTACTCCCGATACACTCTGCCCATCCAGTTTTACATTGGCCTCCAGTGTCAATGCGAAGTTCCAGTTCCCTACTGGTGCCCGAGTCCCCATCATCTCTAAGGGAGCCAACAGGAAAAAGCCCTATTTATGCTTATTGGCATCACCTGTGTTGTCCCAAGCTTATTAGGTGGTGACAGAATAACAAAGCAGAAAGAGCAAGGCCTTTGCAACTAGACAAGTCTAGGCTTGAATCCTTTCTAACTGAGTGACCTTAGATGAGTTATTTAACCTCGCTGAGTCTCTAATTTCTTTATGTGTACAATGGGGATAATAATAGCATACTTCATAGGGGTGTTGTGAAGATGAGACAAGATAATATCTAATAAGCCCCTTGTTTAATATCTGCCACGGTGCTCCACAAGTGATACCTTTTGTTATATATGTAGCTCAATGCGGATAACATTGCAGTAAAACACTTCTGGCAGACACCTTTGGGAAGACCTTCTTGCTGTATTTTTAAATCATTTTATCCTTAAATGATTAAGCAATCACTCTAGTTAATATTTTCTAACTGCATTAAACCAGAGGTTTGTGTCTAGGGCATATGATAAGGGTCTTATTTATCATATTAGGGTCTATATGTGTGCAAATTCAAGGACCCGAGATGAGGGATGCCATTAATCAAAATGTTATGGCTGTGAGACACCATTATCTTTTACTATGCTGCATTCATAATTGACATGTTGTCACAACTGGGCATCTTATGAAACTGTTAAGGAACAAATTAACACTATGGAAGTGGTATTTACTGAAATAAGAAACAAACAGAAGAGCAGGCACAATGATCACATCAGTAAGAGACTGGGGTGGGGAAGGAGCTGGAAAACAGAGACAATTACACTGGACATGTGGACTATGTTCCAAAGGGACATAGTTAGGAATTCTGAAATTTTTGTTAAGAGTCCAGAGTGCAAACTCCATGCGTAAGCGTATGGCCAGCTTAGTGAGAATCAGCTTCAGGGTGATGCTCAGAAATAGGGACGCAGTGTGGATTGTCTGAGGCAGATGACTGAGAATATGAGCCTATATGACATGGGAACTCTATTCAAGTGAGTTAGGCCCTATGTGCTGTCTCCTGGAAGGACAATGGTGCAATTGAAAAGGGTTACCAAGAAGATCAGTTAAAATGACTGAATACCAGAGAAATTCATCCCTGTTTTTTTTTTTTTTTTTTTTTTAACCCGAGGACGGCAAGTCTGGGTGAAGCCAAGCAAGGTTGGAGAATATGAAGGGAAAATTGTGGTGGCACTAGGTATTTGTTTTCTGTCTCTGAAGACAGCATACAAGAAAATGGGCACTAATGGTAACATGAGAGAAATCGATTTGACAGCAAATGAAACTACCTATGGCAAAAGTTGAGAGACTGAAACATTCATTAAATGAAATTTGTATGTATTTTCTGGCTGCACATAGAGAAACTAAACAGTAAATTCAGTGCCATGTTTTTTGAGGTTTCCAGTGAGTGTGATGGACAGAAAGTCTCTTTTTCTCCTTCAAATTCTCTTTCTTTTTAAGATTTTCTAAGAGCACATTTGGTTTATTTTTATCCCAATGAATACTATTATTGAAAAATGGCAAACTTTCCATAAATGAATACATTTCTTAAAAAAACATTGGGTACACCTGCCATAACACAAAATGCATGCTTTTCAGTAACTTTTAGTACATGCAAATGTTGTGCAACCATTGCCACTGTCTAATTCCAGAACATTTTCATCACTGCAGAAAGAAACCTCACACCCATTAAGCAGTTACTACCCATACTCCTCTTCCTCAAACACCTTCTCTCCCTATGAATTTGTCTTAGGAATGTATTTCTTTTGGAATCTTGTGAATTCTGCATTTAATTTTACAACTAGAGGTAGTAGACTACTGAGTGGATCTGTAGTGTGTGTGGATATGAGAGAGAGAGAGATAAGAGGTTAGCATTCATGAGAAACTTTGCAAGGTAAAATCTTGAGAAATAGTACAACAAAATGGAAATGTGGGAGGATACTTATTTTTTAATTAGCTGTTCGTAACTTAGGTATCTGAAGGTAAACTCCTCAAGGGTCCAGTCAATTATAGGTTCAAGATATGGCCAACAGTTCTTGAGATATACCTGCAACATTGAGAAAGGCAATGTGGCTTTATCACTCCTATGTTAGGCTAAACAGTTTCATACCCGACAGAAGCTCTGTCCTGGATCCAAGCTCTTCCTGTAATTGCTGATGATAACCCTATTACTTTTCTTTAGAGCAGTGTTGCAGTGACCGTTGCTTATTCGGCATTTATTTGTCCTGGTGAGCACATCAGACAGCAGAGGAAACTTAGGATGCCTGACGGGTAAGTTAAACACAACTTAAAATAATAAAACGGCTTTTGTAGCCATAACTACTTATCAATTTTAAATTAAAATACACATTTTATTTCGCCTGGGATTTTTTAAAAGTTAGGTAACCTATTTAATTTAAAAACTTGGAGAATGAACTAGAAAATGTTTTATAGGGCATTTTTTGGTAAACTGATTTAAAACTTGCATGACTTCCTTCATTATATTGACAGGAAACTTGTGTTGTCTAAAGTCTGGAAAAGATACATACAACTTGAAAGAAATCTTAATTTTCAACCAGTCAAGTAATTCCTTAGAAGGAGGAATAGCCTGTTGGGTCTTGTGACTTCAGTGGTGCTTTGTAATCTGGACTGTCAAGGCCAGGAGATTACCGTCATTTTGCATTTTGTGTATTTTGAGGAGTTTTATTCCATTTTCATTCTCAATTCCTTTCCATTTCATAAGCCCCAACTAATTATGGTAACCATTTCCACTAATAAGGACTGGTTGTGGTTGTGGTATTATGGATCTTGCCTGTTTCCTTTACACATTTCTTATCCACATGCTTCCCGGTAGTCTCCCGCCTCTTCTTTTTGCCCCCATTCTCTCATTTTGACTTCTGAGAACTCCTTGATGATGGAAAACAGAGTCTCCACATCACATTGTGAAATGTGCATGACTTAGCTACTATTCCAGCAAACATTTCTCAGACAGTGTGGGCCGGAAGTAATGCTTTTTTTAAACCAACTGAATCTCCTCTAAGATACCTGGAAGTTGGGGGCAGCACACCATTTGTCTTGTGGCAAGTACAAATTAATGTAAAGCACTTGGGGGGGGGTCCTCATTGCTGAGAGACTCTGCGGTGAATCTTTGGGGCCTTGCTTGAGGACCTATCAACAAAATTCATTCAAAGAGACTGCCATAATGTGGAAGGTGTTTGCTTCCTCAGTTCCCTTCTTCTGCATGTGCCTCATATGAGGGTGCCTTGGTTTACTTCTCAAGGATGTGTGGGTACGTTACCCTATTTTCCAACTTTAGAAGACAAACCAGAACCTCTCTAGGAGTGAAGAGAAAGGACTTAAAAAAAAGTGTTGTGAAAGAAACGGGGGAAAAGAGGGCTTGAAAAGGACAAAGGCAGTTAAGAGCAGTAGCTAGACTGTAAATCACCTATCTCTGACCTCCAGACCACATCCCAACGCAGTCCAGCTGCACCCCGCCCCTCCGACCTCTGGGGCTCCTGACTGAGAGTCTAGATACAGGGCACATACTCATTTGTGTCTCCTTTCTCTACTGGGTGGCAGTCTGGCCTTTTCAGGGAGTGGAATCTGGCTGGAGTTTCAATGTGTAGGGTCCAGTCCCCAGGTTTCGGCGAGACTGAGAAGGGTAAGTTTAACCTGGGGGTTTAGGGGCTCCAGGGATTTTGGCAGAGAGGTGGTGGGATGGGGTGGAAAAGGCAAGGGAGGTTTAAGTCTGGTGTTCTTTCGAGTTTTTCACTAGCCCCTCCAGGAGGCCACCGAATGGCTTTATCTGGTCAGGGACACAACTGGGATAACCGGTATTCCTGGTAACTGCCTGTCCCGTCCTGGGCCACTTGGAGGAGAGGTGGGGAATGGCCATGTGGGTGCGCGCAGGGCTCAGAGGGCGCTGAGGGAGAAGCAAGCTTGTTGGTAAAGGAAGTGCTTGGTGCTTCCTCCCGGTTGCCTCTCCAGGAGGGACATGGAGCCCCTAGCTCTGGGCTGGGGCTGGGTCCCTGCGTCGTTTCGGGATTTCACCTTTCCAAAGGCTCCGTTTACTCCTCTGAAGAGGGCTGGACTCTGATGCCGGCGCCCCTTCCTGCCCTTTGATTCTGGTTCTTTGAGGGAAGCCCCGCCATGAGGTCCTGGGAAGGAAAGACATTCTCTGCCTGCAGGCGGGCCGGAATGGCAAGGCCAGGAAAACGGCCTCTGTGACACGGATTCTATTTATTTATCTATATTAAAAATGATTTTCGTTTTAAAAAGAAAAGATGTTTCCCCANAGAGGGCTGGACTCTGATGCCGGCGCCCCTTCCTGCCCTTTGATTCTGGTTCTTTGAGGGAAGCCCCGCCATGAGGTCCTGGGAAGGAAAGACATTCTCTGCCTGCAGGCGGGCCGGAATGGCAAGGCCAGGAAAACGGCCTCTGTGACACGGATTCTATTTATTTATCTATATTAAAAATGATTTTCGTTTTAAAAAGAAAAGATGTTTCCCCAACTCCTCCAAGCCGACTGGCGCTTTGCACGACGCCCGTCGACCGTCGGCGGCAGCCCGCTCCCCGACCGACCAGGCCGCCGGTGCGAAGCGCGGCTCGGCAGCCGCGGCCCGGGCCTTGGCTCTCGCCTCCTCCAACGCCGCCCAGCCTACTGGCTGCCCGGGCTCCCCGACCTCCTCTGGCGGGTAACCCGGCGAGCGCAGCTCGTCCGGCGAAGGCGCCGCCAGGCCCGCGGGTCGTTTGCGGCCAGACGGACCCCAGGGCCAGGGCCGCGGATAGGCGGCGACTCTACGAAGGGCGTGGAAGGCTGTGGGGCGCCTGGCCTTGCGCCGCGGCGGCCGCCGGAGCTCCGCCCCCGTCCCCGTATAAGTGGCGGCCCCGGCCCGGCCCGCGGCGGCGGCGGCGGCAGCGGCGGCGCAGGGCTTTCCCGACTCGGTTCGGACGGCCTGTGGAGCCTCCCACCCGCTTCCATAAGGCTTTGCCTTTCCAACTTCAGCTACAGTGTTAGCTAAGTTTGGAAGGAAGACTAAAAGAAGACCCCCGGCCGTTTTCCTTTCTGTTTTTATCATAGTCGTCGTCAGAGGCTTTTTGCACAGCGTTGTTGTCTTTTCGGCGGTGCTTTCTTCAGTTTCTTGCACTCCTGTTGACAAACACCTCAGCAGGAGCAGCAGAAACAGCAGAAGAACAAGCGGGGGGCGTCTGGTGTCATGACCAGGACAAGAGAGCAGAGCCGTCAGGGAGGATGCTGTGGTGAGTTGAGCCCACGCTTGGGATAGAAACAGGTTGGTTCGTTGGAGACCGGCAGCTCCATGCAGGTTTTGGAGGAATGTGGCTCAGCTGTTAACCAGCGTGCTTAGCAGCTCGTTTGGCTCATGTTTTGGTGGAGGTTAAGGAAGAAAGGAATTTCAAGGTTTGGGAAAGGAGTTTGCACACAAACGGGGATGGAATCTACTGGACAATTTGGATTGCCTTGTTAAAAATAGAATGGCGTTTAGGACTGTTGAAACAAGAGTTTTCTTCACTGTATGTGAAGTTTTGCAGGTATTGACCAATAATAGGTCATGCTGAATTTTTCATCTACCCATCAGTTTCTAGGTGACTTGATGAAATCTACTTGGTTTGCCCCACAAAGCAATTTTTAATAATTGTATTTAATAACAGCAAATGAATGAGCATTCCAACCTCAGTTCACTCAAGTGACTAAATGCGCTTTTTATCTCCCCGCTGTGTATCTTTGCAGGATCCTTAGCAAACTACCTGACCTCTGCGAAATTCCTTCTCTATCTTGGTCATTCTCTGTCTACTTGGGTAAGTGATGATCTACAGTAATTCTTACAACACACTTGCACAGTTTCTTATTTCCTTTCATTTGGNAATGCGCTTTTTATCTCCCCGCTGTGTATCTTTGCAGGATCCTTAGCAAACTACCTGACCTCTGCGAAATTCCTTCTCTATCTTGGTCATTCTCTGTCTACTTGGGTAAGTGATGATCTACAGTAATTCTTACAACACACTTGCACAGTTTCTTATTTCCTTTCATTTGGGCCAGTTGTATTAAGCCATCTTCCAGTTTTGTCATGCATCTGAAGAAATCAATTGAACACACATGCTGTAAGTTATTTTCACCAAAGATGTTTTCCCATAGGTGTTAGTGAATGCTACTTGTTAGGTTATCATGCTTTATGTCGACCAACAGCTAGCCAAAGACAAGATTAAAAAGGGCAGGATTATTTTCGTTACTTGTATTGTATTTTGCCTTACAAGGCTTAATAAATGGTAATATCTGCTACTAAGACTGGATGAATATCTCATTGATATTACTTTCTGTTTTTACATATTTTAAGATACTTGTCTATTTTCTTTTGTTAAGATAAGTTCCAGCATACCACACTATGAAAATATAGTAGAATAATGGCGTGACTAACAGGCTAAAAATAGCAGTTCTAAGATTAATGTAAATATAATGGACCCCAAGAACAAATATCTGAGGGATGAAAATTCTGGTCTTTTCAGATGTAATCTGTAGCTAGATATGTGTGAGACATCTCAGTCTATCTTAAAAGCGATCATTCAGTGAAAATCAGCAGCTGATTGATAAGTAACCCTCTGACTTCTTACGTGGTCTTGGAAGAGTCTCAGTGTTTCTGTAGGCCTGGGTTCCTTCACCAACACCCCCCGACCCCAAAGAATAACCCCCAAAGGATGATAGATGTGTTTTTGATTATTAAATAATTTTGATGATTAAAATCTTTTAAACAATTGGTCTTATTGTTTAAAGCAATAAATCTGAGTATATTCTATTCATGTGTCATGTGTGATAGTTACAGAACCATAAGTTTCTGTTTTACAGAACTGTAAGTAAGGAGAATGAATTTTGAGAGTAAATTTTGTGAACGTTATTTTCTTTTTAAATTGGAAACTTCTATTGGACCATCCTTAAGACATGAATGCAAACTATAGTATGAGGAAATCTGTACCCATGCCCTTGGGAAATTATTAAGCTAAGTTATCAGCTCTTTAAGAAAGAGCAGTTCAAAGATGGCTTTTTAGAAAGGCCAGCGTCTATCTCCCCAGAGGCTTAGACAGGGATGACTCTGCAAATACATGTAAACAAAGTAGACTTGGCCTGAGTTTCATTTCCGGTAACTGATGATTCTAAGTAGAAATCTAGTGAAACTGCCCTTAATTAATTTAAAGCCAATTAAATTATTCTTCCAATTTATTGAATATTTTTTTTTAAAAAGTGGTACGTGATGGACGTAAGTGTCTGAAAATCTTATCTTGTGATCTGGACCTATCTCTTAGGGGAAGAAGGTGACTAACTTCCAAATACTGATCAAGTTTTAGATTTATATGACCTTTCGTTTGTAGGTTGACAGGTCAGATTTGCTGAAAGAGTGGAACTGTGATTGTTCCAGGAGGATTTGTTTTTTGTCATATAAAACACAAGAAAAATGACAGACGCTTATTCCAGTCTTAAATATAATTGAGCAAAAGGAGTTCTTGTGGGAAACTTGATTAAAACAAAACACAGCACTTATAGCCATGTAAGGTTTAGTGGATTTTCACTTCTTGGTGCAGAAGAGTGCAAAAAATGAATGGTCTCTAATGCTAGATAATTCTGCCTTTTGAGTGTTGTCTCCTGTTTGACGCTTTGCCTGGTTTTATTCCAACAAAATATATGTGCTTATTATATATGCATATGTATACAAATCTATCTATCCATTGCCCATGGTTTCCTGTACGCTGAGTATATAGGTGTTAAGGTAGAAGGTTATATTGGGTTAGATTTGTGTGAGGTTGAATGCTTTTGTTTCTGACTTCATTTCTTTCTGCCAGTGGATCAATATATTTTACTCTATGCTATCAGAATACAAAATATGGCAAGAAGCGAATACTGTTTTCAAGGAACCTGTGATATAATTTGGTATGGGTTTTAAACAATGTATCTAATTATAAAAAAAAATAACAGTGTCAGGTAGCGAAAAAGGGTGGCCAGTGTTACTGTCTTATGCATCATGCTATGGACTGTCTCCATTTATGTGCCAGATGTCTGCATGGCACCAGCTCTTACTTCCTTGGGTTTCTACTCATAGGTCTCCTTCATGCAAAATGCCACCTTCCTGCCCACCCTACTTTATTTTTCCACGTAGCATTTATACCACCTGGCCTACTCTGGGTTTGCTTTAGGTCTCTGTTCACTGGGATGCAAGCAGCATGAACATATAGATCTTGATTTTTGTGTACTGAATTTCTAGTGCCTTCAGTATGGTTCANATAGGTCTCCTTCATGCAAAATGCCACCTTCCTGCCCACCCTACTTTATTTTTCCACGTAGCATTTATACCACCTGGCCTACTCTGGGTTTGCTTTAGGTCTCTGTTCACTGGGATGCAAGCAGCATGAACATATAGATCTTGATTTTTGTGTACTGAATTTCTAGTGCCTTCAGTATGGTTCAGAGAAGGCAATGGCACCCCACTCCAGTACTCTTGCCTGGAAAATCCCATGGGTGGAGGATCCTGGTGGGCTGCAGTCCATGGGGTCGCTAAGAGTTGGACACGACTGAGCGACCTTACTTTCACTTTTCACTTTCCTGCATTGGAGAAGGAAATGGCAACCCACTCCAGTGTTCTTGCCTGGAGAATCCCAGGGACGGGAGAGCCTGGTGGGCTGCTGTCTATGAGATCGCACAGAGTCGGACACAACTGAAGCGACTTAGCAGCAGCAGCAGCATGGTTGGGTACATAGTAGCCTCTCAAAAAGTATTCAGTGCAATAATGACATTCATTTGGCCTTTGGCTCAGTGCACTGGAAGTAGATGAACATGTAAACAAACCCTCAAAGTATGATGAGTGCTTGTGGGAGGGCAGGAAATGGAGGTTAGGAAAGAATGGGTGGGTGGGCCTGAGAGCTCATTTGGTCAATATTTACAGAGACTTTACCTGATTCTTGGGCTTTGTGAATGTTGAGCCTGTTACTTCTTAAAGCCTAAGCCTTTGGAAATTGGAGCAAGTGGAGTAGTTTTATTCTTCTTCATCAAGGAGGTGGCAAGAGAGAAAATTTTGTGGCACTTGTTTCAAAGTCCTGCTTTAAAGAAACCTAAACAAATTCTTTTTGAAAAAAAAAATAGGAGTAAAACAACAAAGAAAGAAGCACCTACTGTATAGCACAGGGAACTATATTCAGTATCGTGTGGTAAACCATAATGGAAAAGAATGTGAAAAAGAATGTGTAACTGAATCACTTTGCTGTATACCAGAAACTAGCACAGCATAGTAAGTCAACTGTTCTTCAATAGAATAACTGTAAGAAAGGGAAGAAAGAAGCAATAGGAATAATATTTCTTGTTGTTTATGATAAGAAAGAGGGAATTCTCTCATGGAGGCAGGCTATCATTTGAGGCATTTATGTGTTTTTGTCTTTTTAGAGGGTGGAGATTAGGATAAAGCACCTCCACTCTCCTCATCCCATTTTATTCTAATCAAATCTAAATTTACGTCTCATGTTAAAGGTTAAGAAAATAGGTTAATGTGTTACTCTTATTGACGTTTTTATCTTAATGTAAAACTGTCTTTGTATTGTTCTCAAACAAGCTGTATCGTATATTTTTAGTCATTTAGTACAATGGTATTTGAAATGTTATTCCTACTTAAAGTGAGTGAAGTCACTCAGTCATGTCCGACTCTTTGTGACCCCATGGACTGTAGCCTACCAGGCTCCTCCCTCCATGGGATTCTCCAGGCAGTAGTACTGGAGTGGGTTGCCATTTCCTTCTCCAATTCCTACTTAAGTGGAAGAAATTTTCCATTATCAAAGCAAACTTTAAAAAGCTGTGTGAGAAATATGAATTATGGTACTAATTAAACCTCAAACTTCTTGAACATTCATGTAACGAATCTAATGTAGCAGAACATTATAGTCGATGAATTAGTCTTACTCTGTACTCATTTACAGCCAGGATCCACTGCATATCCACGTCTTTGCTGATTCCACAGTTATTTGCTGTGCTTCTTACACATTAATTTGCTTATGTATTTATTTTTGATATTTGCTGATATTTGCTGTCTGGGCTTTTGCCCTGTGCTGAGGCTTGTGCTCAAGCTCGTATCCCAGACCATCAAGTTAGAATCAGTCTTTCAAACCAACTGGTTTCCAGATGTTTACTTGTCCTGGTTCACCCCATCCCTCAAGGCCCTACTCTTATGTTAACTTTGAGCTGTGGTTCTAAATGTTCATAATCCTCTACACCAAAGTTTCTGTACTTTGGCACTATTGACGTCTTGGCCTGATTAATTCTTTGTTGTAGGGACTGTAGATGGCAGTAGTAAACCCACCCTCACAGTTGTGGCAAGCCAAAATAGAGCCAGACATTGCTAAGCGATCCCTGGAGGATCTCCCCCATTTGAGAAATACTGGTCTACATGAAGTGTATTGTAAATGTTTGCTACAGTATGCGTGTCCATTTAACTTTGGATGCATCAGGTTGTTGTCTTGGCTTTATTAAATGTTTAAAATCGTACGACATAGCAGGATAATACCTTGCTCCTTATACACTAGAATTGTCAAGAGGATGTTAAGACGTTGGAAAGAACTAGGAGTGTAGTACTACTCCACCCCGTAACTGCGGAGGCTAGCCTGGGGATTTAGTTTCCTGTAGTGATTCCTCATAGCGATAGGTCATGATAGAACATCCTTGTCCTGGTTTAGGTTAACCTGACAAGTCAGCAGTGGGGCCTACAAACTCATAATAAAGTCCATTTTAGACTTCTTTCACATTAATTTGCTCAACTCATTTAAAAGTTTCTGTTACTCGTTTTGCAGCAGTGAATTCCAGAATTTCCTGTATATTCTGGAGAGAAATCGTTTTTTTTTTCCCCCTTTTAAAACTCATCTATGTCAAAATGTTAAAATAATTTATGTATTTATTTTTGACATCTTCTTATGGTGCCAGAATTTGAACATATTAACTTCATCTTTTGGATTGTCCTGATGTTTTATGTCTTTGAAATTTATTTCTGAAGTAGAACATAGATTTTAGAATGTTATAGGTAAAAGAAACTTGAAAGGTAATGTAGTGCATTCTTACCATTTACAAGTTGGGAAGCTAGCTTTTACTTGACATTCAAGGCATTCTGATGTTTGTAAACGACGATACTGTAGTTTCATTCTGGTTCAGTACCAAACTCCTTTATGCCTCTCAATCTCAGGCCTGGCTAGAAACCTGATAAAAAAAAAGGGAACAGGTTTTATCTCAAAAAAACCTTCTTGAACTTGGGAACTGTATGCTTTTCTGGAATGATAAGTATGTTTGTTTCATTAATATGCTTTTTCTCTCAGGTTTACTTAGTAATTGGTCAGGAATATTTTCCACTGTGCCAGGATGAACAGTTTTAACACCTGACCGCATTCAATCCATAGAGGAATTGTTGACTTTGAAAATCTCCTGATATAGTCGGAAAGTGGTCTTTTGTTAGGAAGCAATTTTTTGAGTATAATTGACTAGAAACTCCCACCGCCCAAATCTGTCAAAACCTTTTCTCTTGTCCCCTTATTCTAGGGGGACCGAATGTGGCACTTCGCAGTGTCTGTGTTCCTGGTGGAGCTCTATGGGAACAGCCTTCTCTTGACGGCGGTCTACGGGCTGGTGGTGGCAGGCTCGGTGCTGGTCCTAGGAGCCATCATTGGCGACTGGGTGGATAAGAATGCCAGACTGAAAGGTGAGTGGCATCACAGGCGCCTCTGTGTTTATGGGATAGTGCCTGCGCTAGAGAGAAGCCGCTGCGTCTCACCCACTGCACCTCTGCAGCCCCTACCTGGCTGGTAGGGTGCTCAGTGGCAGCACCCCTGCTTGGAGGGTCCTGGGACTCCTGCAGAAAGGTAGGATATCAGGATATTGAGTTTATAGATTTGGGGAGGTATCTTTTTTGGCTGTTCATAAATTACAAATGTTAATGATTAACCTCATAGCACTTTTCTGTGAACCATGTTAAACATTAAAAGTTGACTTACTTCTGGCATCTTTTTAACCAGGGCTTGCATTGGAGTTCATTTGATATAATGTTCCTGGGACAGCTTTAACATCTGTCCCCTGGGGTACTGTGTTTCGTATAGGTGGGTGTGCAGGGCAAGTGGAAACAGTGGATTTAAAAAAGAGTATCTGATCACAGAGAGCCGAATTATTACTTTTTTAAGAAAAAAGGAATGATAGTATACTGACATTAATCAAGAGCATTAATACTGAAATCACTAAGTATTGTATAAGAAAGAGAACAGTTCAGTTATTCAGAATATAAGGGCAGTTTAGATAATAATTCAGGGCAGAATTCCCTAAATTATTCAGCTGATAATGCTAAGACCTGGCCATGTGTGTCTTAGTCATTGGGGAAAGACTGAGGTATCTGTTTCTCTCAGTGCAGGATGACTGCCCCTGGTTAGAGAGCAACTGGATTATCAAATTCTAGGGCTCGATGCTATTAGTAAAATGGCCAAGATGGACGTTATTTTATTTTGAGAATCAATAGACCAAAGAACATAAAACATATAGAAAAAAATTCCCAATTATTTACATTATTATACATAGGGGCATGGAAATGTTAATTTATATAGAGAGACCTTTAATCTTATGATTGTTGAACACTGAAATTGTAAGTTAGGAAAGAATGTTGAGTTGGATGAAGAGGACTTTGGTGGGATAGCAATCTTGTACTTACCCGATGTAATCTACTCACGTGTCTGCCTCCATGAAAATCTTTGATGTCTCCAGGCTGAGTTAGCTAGAGACACTGATTTTTCTGCACTCCCATTATAGCTTTGTGAATTCCTCTGCTATTTCACTTATGCTCTTATGCTTATCTGTTCACGTGTGTACCCTTCCTGTGGTCTGTGGGGTTCTGAAAGCCAAAAATCTCATTCAGTTGGTATTTAAGCCCTGTACAATCAAAGGATGACTTGTATGTTGGGATTTTATTTCAAACTAATTTCAGAAAGCAGTTTGTTTTGTCTCAAGGCTTTGATATATAACCTCCCAAGCCAGAATGAGCTTTACTGTCCTTAAAGGCAAGAGCTGTAATTATACCTTTCATATTGAACCCTCTGTGTTTTTCAGAGTGCTTTCATGAGTATTTTATTTGAGCATCATCATGATCCCATAAAGTAAGGAAGGCAGATAGATGTGTATTATATCCTCACTTTATAGACAGAGACACAAGAGTTTAAGTATGCTGCCCTAGATCATCTGCGTAGTGAGGGGCAAAGGAAAGACTCCAGGGTGTCCTTTCCTGGTATCCTGGCCCGTGCTTGCGTCAGCTCTTAGTCCACATGGATGCCTCCCTCTCAGAAAGTTGGCATTTTCTCTGAGGAAAGGTGTAGTGTAGAATTTCATAGCAAAGCAAATGGCCTTAGTAGTCTAAAAGGAACACACTGCTGCCTTATTCTTGGCAATTTTTTATGTGTTTTTCCTACTCATCCGTGCGATCTTATCAAATTCAGCCCGCCATCTAGGAGGTTATGAATTCCGTGACCTCTTCCTTAGCCTCTTCCATGTTCTTATTTTTGCCTAAGCTACAAAGGGCTGAGACGTGGATCTTGTTTATCTAATACAGTTCTGTTTGTGACAGTATGCTTTCAAGAAAATAAATGAAAAGGCGGTCATTACGAATGGCTTTATCAGGGAAAATGAGAAGTACTTCTTTATTCTGTCTGCAAGTTTTACTGGTGTGATGTGATATGATGCTGGGTCCTGCTAGAAATAGTTCAGGTAGGAATGTTTTCATTTCTTGTAATTTGCATATGCGTAGTACAGTAAAACAGTGATGCATGGCTGAAAACGGCTCCGTTGAGACGCTTTGGGGTGTGAACACTTTGTTTCTGCCTCTGTATAGTGGCCCAGACTGCACTGGTGATCCAGAATGTTTCGGTCATCCTGTGTGGCGTCATCCTGATGATGGTTTTCCTACATAAGAACGAGCTTCTGACTATGTACCACGGATGGGTTCTTGTAAGTTCTCAACAAGATTTTTTTATGGCAGAAAATTGAAGCGATGTGAAAAGTCTTCAAATATACCTAAGAAGATTTACTAGTGACACCAGATTTATTGTTTTCCACTACACCCATCTCTGCTCTTTTCTGTCAAGCTATCATGAAATTAAAGTGTGAGAAGTTATCTACTCCATGTTTGAATTGATGTTGTAGAGTTCCAAAGCTAGATGGACAAGAAATCTTCTACTCTAGTCCCTTCATTTTGTTGATGAAAAAGTGAGGCAAGGTGATGTTAGCTAATTGCCTGTGGTCATGCAACTGGAAAATGTCAGAACTCTGATTTAAACGCAAGACTTTTCACTTCCCCTTCAATGTTTCTTCCAAAGGACATATTTATGGGAGGAATTAAAAACTACCCCGAGGTTTACACTCCGTGATAACTAGGTCATATAAATGTGCTTGTGACTGTTTTCTATCATGTATACTACGGATGGGGCTTCCCAGGTAGCTCAGTGGTAAAGAATCCACTTGCCAAAGCAGGAAACGCAGATGTGTTTTGATCCCTGGGTTGGGAAGGTCCCCTGAAATAGGAAATGGCAAGCCATGCCACTATTCTTGCCTGGAGAAGTCCATGGACAGAGGAGCCTGGCAGACTACAGTCCATGGGTCACAGAGAGTCAGACGTGGCCAAGCACTCAATATGTTTTTGTACCACAGAAGATACAGATTAGAAAGATATTGTGCCCTTTAACTTGACCACTGCTATCTTATTATTTCATGTCTACAAGTAAGATGATTTTTTATAATTTTTGAAATTAAAATAGAAATTTTATTATGCTACCAAAGCCCAGTCGGTACAGTGTAGTGGAACTGACATTTTAATGTTTTTCCTGTAATTCCTTAGACTTCATGCTATATCTTGATCATCACGATTGCAAATATTGCAAACTTGGCCAGTACTGCTACTGCAATCACAATCCAAAGGGATTGGATTGTTGTTGTTGCAGGAGAAGACAGAAGCAAATTAGCAGGTAATTTGCTTTTCTCTTTCTACCAAATGGTTTATATTAGGATTCACTTTAAATCAGTGGTAATAACTGAGGCTTAAGCCTTTTCTTCTGTGTAATTTTAAGGAATAATAAATTGAAAGTATAGTCTTTTTCTTACATTATCAATCTCAGCACAAAGATGTATCTCAGTGTTAAGAAGCTAATTTATAGGCTAGTGACCTTCTCTTTTATTCTATGAAAACCTGGCAAATAGAAGAATATTTCTTTTGAGCTCTTTCTTTCTAATACTTAAAACTGAATATCTGACATGAATTTATCATCATACTATGGTTATTATTACCACTAAATATTGTGGATATTACTTTTATCCAAACAAATATGTGGCTCAGTTGGTAAAGAAGCCTCCTACCAATGCAGGAGATGCGAGAGATGTGGGTTCAGTTCCTGGTCAGGAGTGTCCCCTGCAGAAGGAGATGGCAGTCCGCTCCAGTATTCCTGCACAGGAAACTCCGTGGACAGAGGAGCTTGGAACCCAGCAGCCCATGGGGTGGCAAAGAGTCGAACATGACTGAATATGCAGTGCACATACACACACAATTCTAGGACAGACTCTAGAAGTTAATTCCTTCAACTTTAAAGTTATAGTTGGTGACTTTTATTACATTATGTATGATGCACTGTAACTGCTGTTATGAACACTAAAGAAACAGAGGACAGAATGTAGGTCTTAGGAAGCTTGCATTTGAGTTGTCCATTAGAAATGTACAAGAGGGCAAACAAAGGCTGAAGAATGCTTACAAAGCAATATATCCATTACATCAGTACCTGGGATTAGAGTAACCTACCTTACTCAATATTCCCTACCTACCCCCTACTCCATACAGCACCCAGACACAGATGGATTGAAATTGCACTGAGTAAAGGAGGAATGTACACTTATTTACCGATCAGGTCAACTGAGTCAACTGTGCTAGTCACTGAGATGAATGGGTATCGCAAACTCATTGCCAACCACCCTGACAGACAAGACCATTCCTGATCATTTTAGTGGCTTATCTCAGGACACAGAGGCAAGATTAAGTACTGAGGTTAGCAAGCAACTTTGTTGGACTAGACATGTGGTTTAAAAAAAAGATAGGAAGTCGAGAGAAAGGGAACAAAATCTGTGAAAGGTCTACATGAAGGAAAATAAGGGTTTGCTTCAGTCATCACTTTGTGAGAGCAGTAATAATACTGCTTCAGATAGAGATACCACAGTGATTTTACAGGTCAGTGAATATGGAAGATGAACGTAGCACAGGAAAGCCTGTATTGCAGAAAATTCTCTCTGGAACTAAAGTAATGATTCTCATTGATTTTTCTTCCTGTGATCATTTACTAATAGGAAATAATTCCATATCTCTTTTTGTCACATAGAATTAAGAGATAAGATTTCATCCTTTTTTGGGTATTTTTCCCTGTTATTTTCTTCCTCTTTTAGTGTGTTATTTTAAGGATGGAACGTATGTCCATGTTCTGAAATTCAAAGGGTACAAAAGGATATATTTTAAAAATAGATCACATATATCTGTTTAAATGTATTTGAGGGAAAAGTTAGCTTTTAAGATGATTTTCTTTCTCTTATCTGAATTTCTTATCTCATACTGACTCTGTGAAGTCTGTAGAGTCTATAATTGGAAAAAAAAAAAAAAAAGCCCTGAGTAAAGAGAAAGTACTGAGAATCTTTAATTTGTGCTAAATATCTAAATAAATAAATAACAAAACAAAGATCCCATGTAACTTTCTGGGACCTTTATGACTATAAAGTGATATGCCAGGAAAGCAACAAAAATATGACTGGCCACTTCTCAGCTGTCTTTCTTTATTTGAGGAATTATTGCATAATGGAAGAATCCAGGCTAACCAGTCTATTTTCTGGCGCCCCACTCCAGTCCTCTTGCCTGGAAAATCCCATGGACAGAGGAGCCTGGTAGGCTGCAGTCCATGGGGTTGGGAAGAGTCGGACATGACTGAGCGACTTCCCTTTCCCTTTCCCTTTCCTGGAGTTTCTCGAGTTTAAGAAAGGAAGGAAGCTGCCCGTTGAGCTCTTGTCCACTGTGGATTAGTTTAGGAAGTGGTGCTGTTTCAAATTCAGCCGCAAGTACAGGATAGAGCCTAAAGAAGCTCTCCATGTTGTTTTTCCTCAAGTTTTGACCTCCATATTTGTTTAAAAACTAATTAAAAATGGTCCTTCAAAATAGGAACAGACAATTCTTCCATGCTGGGGGTCAGCAGGGCTCTCACTGTGGGTTTTTGGTACTATTCCTGCTATAAGGCAGAGGTAAGAACAGATAGAAGAACAGATAAAAGAGGAGGGTAAAGGAAAAATAGAAGAGAAAGGGAAACGTACACAGGAGGGGACTCCAGCTGCCACCTGTGGTACCTCTGGTTTGTGTCTCTATACACAGATACACATCTCTTCCAGGCAGGAGTAATTTATGTTCATGCAGGCTGATCTTCGAGGTTGCCGGCAGAGACTGTTAGAAACCAAGCAGGAGGCTGGGCAGGACCAACTGAACTCATGTGCACCACGCACATGTGTGTGCGTATGTGTGTAAAATGTATGTGATGGGGTAAGAGCGTGCCCATTAAGAGGGAGGGCTGTCAGCTGGAAGCTAATTGTTCCCAATCCCTCATCCCAGTGTTTCTTGTTTTCAGAATAGTTTATAAAATTGGAAGTTGTATCACTGAGGGTAAAGAACAAGAGAGAGAGTCCCTGGAAGGTTGAAAAGTTTTATGATTTCAGTGGCATCAGGTCAAAATATAGTTGTTACCATCCAGTTTAGACAGCTCCAGAAAAGGTACTCTTTTCCCACATAAATACTGTTAATTAATCTGTCGACTAATTTATCTAAGGACTTGATTTAGTGTCTTATTAAGCCTTCTCTTGAGCCATTGGCCCCTAGCCTGTCAAATCTGTTTGAAACTCACTTCCTTTCACTGGCTTTTTATTCCATCTGTTTTATTTCCTTCTTCGTTTCCTTGGTTAATCACTTTTTGTTCACAGCGTCAGATTTTTCTTGTCCATCATTCGAGAGAAACATCTGCTGGTTGGCTTGATCAAGTAAGGTAGATACCTTTCTTGTTTGAACTCCATTGACTGAAAATTGATTTCGTATTTGAGGTAGACAAACCTGCTAGGTGCTATTTGCTCAGCAAATCTGTTCTTTATTATTCTATGAGATGTATACCCTTTATAACAGCAAGCAGTTACTGATGTCCTGCTCTGTCACAGCTGCAGCTGAAAAACAGTTAATTGGAATTAAATGAGCACACATTTGTGTGTTTGCATAAGAATCAATACAAGCCTGTGAAAAAGAGTATGTTTGCACATTGAGAGGACCAGCTCTTCTCTAACCTGTTACCAGTAAAATGGTTAGGTCTTTTTCAAAAATTATTTAATTCTGCTTCAGAAAAAATGAACTCTCTTTTCTGATACTACATGACATCTAAACATTATTAGCTTCCTCAGATAGAAATTTCTAAATTTTGATAATAAAGAAAAGAAATTGGTGGCATTAGGAAGTTTCATGAGCACTTGGAAAGGGACGTGGTAAAAAAGTAACAAATCATTTTAATTAAATTTCATTGTTGTTCTGAGGCCTTCAGGTCCAAGTGTATGTTTTCATTAGTATTTGATTTTCGGATTCAAGTTATTGAGTTATTAGGAGCAATCCTATGTTTCCATGTTAGGAAATTATTAGCAGGGGCAGATGGAAGTTAATGAGGCCTCTGCAAAATTGGTTACACATAAGATCAGTGAAAACTGCCTTTGCTTCTCAAGTGAAAGGTGAAATATGTCAAAGGTCTCCTGTTATCATGCAGGTGTTCTGCATACATAGGACTGATTGGAAAGCAGTTGAGGACTGGGAAGAGTGAAAGAAACAATAGTGACAGTTTTCGGTTAATGTGCTTATTAGTCACATAATGCTGTTCCAAGGTGCCCCGCGTGATTGATAAGAACTTTCTCAGTTTTCACTCTGAGATAGAAAATGAGAAAGTAGGTTATTTTCTTGATTTCCTCTCCTTTATGCATCTTGTCCTCCACTCGTAACTCAGCTGTATGTTCCCAGGGTCGTACCCAAAGACCGTGCTATCACTGTGAAACCCTCCCCTTCCCTCATCTCAATCTTTGGCATCCAAGACTTGACCTCTACCTCCTGCCTTATCAGCGCCCGCCTCCTGGTTCCCCGGCCACAGCAGTGCTCCAGCCTGGTTGGCACCTACAAGTCATCAATTCCGCTGCCTTTCCACTGCTCATGACCCCTTTAGTCTGCTCTCCTTACCCAGTTTAAATTCCAAACACAGTTGTTCCAACCATATGAATGCCTCCGAGGATACATCCTCAGCTCACTTGGCCTCCTCTCCTTTTGTTCTTTTCCTTTCATGAGATCCTGCTTAAATCCAACTCTCCATGGTAGCATATGGCTGTTGAAAAAAAAATAAATGCACAATTTTGCTCACTGCTCTCGCTTCAAGTTCACGGCCACTGGGTTCAAGCTGGCCCTTTCACGCTGCTGTACGATCATACAGTTTCCTCTGACCCCTTCCTCCTCCCACGTTCCTAAAGGACTGTGTCTCACTTTTTCCTCATACACTCAGTACCGCTTCTCCCATCCTCACTTTCGCTGATGACATTGCCTTGTATTCTACCGAGAAAGTGGAAAAATGAGAAGAGAACTTTCACGTGCTCCCATCTTCACGTCCCTCTTCCCACATTTACATGACCTACGCTCTTGAATTGCTTGTGGTCCTATCTAAGAACGGCTCTGCCGCTTGTACAATAGACTCAGATTCTATCCTTTGTCATCTACTGAATCATTCACATTAGCATATAAACATGCTGTAACTTTGCTCATCTTAAAAAATGCCCTTCTTTACCCCCTCTATTCACTCCCATTTCTTTATTCTCCTTTTGAACGAAACTTAAAGAAATATCTGTGCTCAGTCTTTCCAATTCCTTTGCTTGGTTGGGGCCTTGCTTTCCATAATACCAGGGCTAGGGGGGGCGGGGGCAACATTCACATTGTGAAGCTGGGCGGTGCCACTCACTTAGAATATAATAGAAATGGTGTCCCCTGGAGTTGGCACCAACCTCTTTAACCAGCTTCAAGCAGGCATTTGCCCTTACTGCTCACCAGAACTAGTCTTTTTAAGGTTCTCAATACCTTCCATGTGACCTGTCCAGAGACGCTTCTCAGTGCTCATCTTTCTTGACTTAAGGGCAGTGCTTGCCAGTCGACCACTTCCTCCCCTTTGAGACTTTACTCCCTGTTGGCTTAGTGTACCACACTCTCCTGGTTTTTCTCCTCTTTTGCTGGTTCCTCTTCATCTTCCTGGCCTCTGAACAGTGGCATGCCTGGGACTCAGTCCGCAGACCTTATCAGTCTATATTTGCTCTCTTGGTCTCCTCCAGTGTCTTTGGTTTAAAAATCAAGCAGCTGGTGGTGACTCGCAGATCTGGTACTTACTTCTTCCCTGGACTCCAGACCTGTATGTTTTAATTGTCTGCTTGACAGAGCCTCTTGAATGTCAGTAGACTTAGAGAAATCAGCATCTCTAGAACCAAATGCTTATTCTTTTGTCCAAACCTGATTCATCTGAAGTCTTCCCTTTCTCGGTAAGTGGAAACTCTACCCTTCCATTTGTTGCTCAGTATAAAAACTTTAGAGTCATCTGTAATTCCTCTCTTTCTCTCGCATACCATATCTAATCTGTTTCAAGTCTTCCTGATTCCCCTTTAGATTATGTCCAGTATCTGCTTCTCTGTTTCCACTGTTACTGTCTTGCTCCCCCCACATCGTCTCCCACCTGTCTCCTTGGCTTCACTGTTGTCTACACCCCCCACCCCAACCCATGCACACACACACACACACTGCACCTCCACTCACCCACGCACACACACACTTACTGCACCCCCACCCCACGCATGCACACACTTACTGCACCTCCACCCACCCATGCACACACACACTTACTGCACCCCCACCCCACCCATGCACACACACACTTCACCCTCACCCCACCCATGCACACACTTACTGCACCCCCACCTACCCATGCACACACACACGTACTGCACCTCCACCCACCCACCCACACACACACACTTACTGCACCCCCA
>SJYA01000352.1:337745-417825 GCA_006410615.1 Neotragus moschatus | reverse complement strand
TGGAAGGACTGATGCTAAAGCTGAAACTCCAGTACTTTGGCCACCTGATGCGAAGAACTGACTCATTGGTGAAGTCCCTGATACTGGGAAAGATTGAAGGTAGGAGAAGAAGGGGAAGACAGAGAATGAGATGGTTGGATGGCATCACTGACCTGATGGACATGAGTTTGAGCAAGCTCTGGGAGCGTGTGATGGACAGGGAAGCCTGACATGCTGCAGTCCATGGGGTCGCAAAGAGTCGGACACGACTGAGCAAATGAACTGAAGACATAACAGAAAGTGAGGATGTGGGTTTGGCATAATTCAGATTAGAAGAGCATGATCCATAGCTTTAATACTTAAAGTGAATAAACATGAGGCTTATTACAGGAAGAGTGCTAAGGCACTACATAAATAGCCTTGAGCATGCCCATGCATGCTAAGTTGCTTCAGCCATGTCTGACTCTCTGCTACCTGAGAGGAGCCACTAGGCTCCTCCATCCATGGGATTCTCCAGGAAAGAGCACTGAAATGGGTTGCTGTCTCCAGGGGATCTCCCAACCCAAGGATCGAATCTGCGTCTCCTACACTGGCAGGCAGATTCTTTACCACTAGCACTAAATGGCTTCCAGCAGCACCTCTCAAACAGTAACGTACACGTGAATCAGCTTGGGATTTTTTTGAAAATGTAGATTCACCTTCCATAGGTCTGGAATGGGGTCTGAGATTTCTATGTCTCCATTAAGCTTCCCCCAGGACAGAAGTCTGCTGCTAGTCTGGCATTCACTTTTAGTGGCAGGGCACTATTACCTGGAGAGCGCACAGGTGGTAGTTTTTTTCTGACTTGTACGTTCAATGAGCTAACTTAGGATTGAGATAACCTCAGCAATTTCTGTTCTAAATGGTTCTCTTTTTTACTGATTTCACCCTAGGGTGCTGGTGCCACCAGGAAAGAGTAAGGGGACTTTTTGGACATAGGAAAGCTGAGTAGGGTTCTACAAACACCAGACCAGAGAAACGACTGTTTTGTGACCTTTTTAATGTGTTCTAATAGATTCTACTTGTTCCTAATAAATGAAATCTGAATCATATTCAATATGTCCTTTCTCCTTTAAGAGATATAGTTGATTTCTAACAGTTGGGGAAAGAGAAATTCCTACTGATTTGATTATTAGACAAGATTCAGAAAACAGAAAATAATGACTTTCCCCAAAGCTATTTGACTTAAATTTAATTTGAAATTATATCAGATTACTTACCATTTTCATTTATATTTCATGTAAACCAAATGATGTTATCTGTGCTTCAACTCATCTGATCATCTCAAAAATAAAGCTGTAAAAATAGAATGAAGGCTATTTTTTGCTAAACTACAAACAGCTATGCAAGAGGAACATGGGTATGGCTCTGCAAATCATTCAATTTCTGCATATTTAAATGATCTACAGTTTACGCCGTAATGTCAGGGAATAACTAGCACTATTCTGTCCTCTCACAAAGTATATTAGTACCATAAATCATATCAGGTTGAGGTTCAAAATACATCATTTTTTAAAAAGAGGGCAATCTGTTTATGAAAAGTAATGCATTGTTCTGGTTTACTTGAGATAATGAATAATTTTTGTTTAACCTTTACTTGAAGTGTATACCTGTACCACTCTGGGAAATTACACATATTTGCATATTTGGATTTTTTTTTTTTTTTGTCCTTGGAGGTCTCATTTGGCTGCTCTGAACTGAATTATATAAAGTTTTTTTCACTGATAAAGCTAACTCTGATCTAGTCCAGATCTTTTTTAAACAGAAAAAGAAATGACTATATTCTACTTAAGCTCTTTTTGTGAATTCTAATCATGTTTATAGTATTGGGAAAAGACTAGAGACTGATTAATTCATTTGAGCTTCAGGAGATTAACCTACATTTGTTACTCTTCTTGGACAGCTTTCATTTGTCATCGATTCTCAGCATGGTATCTTTTATGCCACTTTTATATTAACTATTATTTTTTACTTTATTTGTTTATTTTTGGCTGAGCTCTTTGTTGCTGGGCAGGCTTTCCGCTAGCTGTGGTGAGCCGGGGCTATTCTTCGCCGTGGTGCACAGGCTTCTCATTGCTGTGGCTTCTCTTGCTGCAGAGCACAGACTCTAGGGAGCATGGACTTCAGGAGCTGCGGCATGTGGGCTCAGTATTTGTGGCTCCATGGCATGTGGAATCTTTTTGGACCAGGGATCGAGCCTGTGTCCCCTGCTCTGGCAGGCAGATTCTTTACCACTGAACAACCAGGAAAGCCCAATATATTAACACAGAATATTTCTACACAGAAAGTATAATCAAGGTTGCCTGTGATTCCTTTTTTCCCAGTAATAATAGTTTGGGATACAAGAAATATTTGTCACATAGATTCTGAGGTACTGTTAGACCTGATGAATAAATTACACTTACATTCTTTCATCTAGCATCTACCGTATTACCTATCAGTGCTCCAAAAGCAGGATGTAGAATTTTTGTGAAAGCTGAAAAGCCTCAGTTAAGTATTTCAAGAAGTTTCTGCTAAAAATCTCTTCAGTTTCATATTTAATTCAGCAGTTTCTATGATTAACATAATGTTCTAAAATACTATTTGAATTATACAAGGATGAACTGGAGTTATTTTCTTTCTAAATTTTTCATACTGGTGAGCAAAGCAAACCCAGCCTGGAGAATAACCAAAGCTGGCTTCTGCAAACAATGGAATAAAATCAGGGCTCCACCTGGCGGGGGCAGAGGGGCGGCTGGAACTCAGGGGATGTGCTCACTAATGAGTTAAAGTCTTAAGGAGTCAACTCAGTTAACAGAACAAAGAGTCAAAGAGCATTGAGAAAGCCTGCAATGGCACTCTTCATGTATTCTCACCAGTACTACAGGTTTTATATACTCAAAAATGCTACAATTTGCAAGACTTCAATATATATATGTGTTCATATATATATGTAAATACATAGATATGGATGCACAATTTAAAAACATATATGGACAGATATGTGTGCTCTGCACTTAGTTGCTCAGTCATGTCTGACTCCTTGTGAACCCATGGATTGCAGCCTTCCAGACTCCTCTGTCCATGGGGATTCTCCAGGCAAGAATACTGGAGTGGGTTGCCATGCCCTTCTCCAGGATTCTTCCCAACCCAGGAACCAAGCCCAGGCCTCCTGCACTGCAGGCAGATTCTTTACCATCTGAGCCCCCAGGGAAGCCCAAGAATACTAGAGTGGGTAGCCTATCCCTTCTCCAGGGAATCTTCCCTGACCCAGGAATTGAACTGGGATCTCCCACATTACAGGCAGACGCTTTACCAGCTAAGCTACCAGGGAAGTTCTAGCACAGATACATACATATGTATATATATGCACACGTATGTAGCTTCCTCAGTTGTGTGTGTGTGATTTTTTTAAATTTAGTTTTAAAAATCTTTTCTTCTCCAGTATTCAGACACAGCATTAAGTCTTGGCATATCTTCATTAATATGACGTAGATAAGAGAAGCAAGAAGCTGGATGTACAGGTAACTTCAGAATAGGNCATATGTATATATATGCACACGTATGTAGCTTCCTCAGTTGTATGTGTGTGATTTTTTTTAATTTAGTTTTAAAAATCTTTTCTTACTTCTCCAGTATTCAGACACAGCATTAAGTCTTGGCATATCTGCATTAATATGACGTAGATAAGAGAAGCAAGAAGCTGGATGTACAGGTAACTTCAGAATAGGAAGTTCCTTTAAATCCAGGAATTTAAAGACAAGTTTGGAAAGGGTTTCTGATTCCTAGATATCACAGATTTTTTGATTACTTTGGACCATCAATAGGAGTAGAAGCAGGCAAACAATTTATACAGGTGACAAGTAAAGGTCATAAGGTTTTGAGGTAGAGTGGAAAGAATCTGTTGATGTTTGGTAATGGGGTAGGGGAGGGGCTTGGAGACAGGGAGGGAGAGGAATTAGAATGGCTTCTATGTTTTTGCTTGAGCCACTGGGTGAGTCATTGTTCCATTCATAGAAATAAGGGAAGAGAGAATTGATGGGAAAACATGTATAGATAATTACCCACTGTCTCATCTGATCCTGAAGCTGAAGCTCCAATACTTTGGCTACTTGATACAAAGAACTGACTCATTGGAAAAGACCCTGATGCTGGGAAAGATTGAAGGCAGGAGGAGAAGAGGATGACAGAGGATGAGATGGTTGGATGACATTCGATGGACATGAGTTTCAGCAAGCCCCGGGAGTTGGTGATGGACAGGCAGGCGTGGTGTGCTGCAGGCCACTGGGTCGCAGAGTCAGACACAACTGAGTGACTGAACTGAACATTTGATTTTAAGTTCTTTTCTTGATTATCTCTTCCCGTTAACACTTCACTTGGTTCTCTCAGAGACACACTGCATATATACATACTATAATTTTTTTTTTTCTGTCTTCTGGTTGACCATGTCAGCCTTCAATTACTTCCATTAGTGATCTGAGATTTTCCGTAGGCTTTTAGAAACTCATGTTTATCCAGAAGTAAGTAAATCAAGACTACCTTTCAAAATAGGGTGTTCACAGTGCTGAAGGAGAAGGGCAGCTAAAAAAAAATTTTTTTTTTTCCCCTGCACCTTTGCTGGGTGGACTCCCAATTCTTTAGTCCCTGCAGTCAGGGCAGTAGAGAGCAAGAGCCTGGGTGTGGTTGTTCTCACAGGATTCTTAACACTCCTAGAGTCCTCCTCGAGCAAAAGGGATCAGAAATGTTTTATTTTTCTTTCCTTTCACTTCCCCTTACTTTCAACACAGAAACAAATCCTTTTCTCTTAACACTAGAGCTGTTTTCCTTAAGGGCTGCAGGAAGGCAGGAAAGGAAGGGAAATGAGTGTCAAATACAGTTCTGGAGATTTTATGGACAAAATTAATGATGATGAGACTACCTATCTTTCTTTTTGCACACTTACCACTTTAGGACAAATATACTCTTTTGCAGTCTACTTTACAAAAAATAAATTATGTCTTTTTTAATAGCAAACATCTCAGTGGACTTGATACCATTTAAAAATTCTTTGATTATTATCATGCTACTCTTCCTTTTTCTTTTATCCTCTTTCCCTCCCTAATTTCCTTCTTTCTTGTTCTCATTCTCCTTCCTTTTATCTTCTCTCTCCCCTCATTCCTTCCTCTTTCTCCTTTTCTCTCTTCCTAGCATTGTAGAAACTGTGTATTTGGCATGAATTGCAGTATGGAATTGTACTGTTGCTACACTGAACAAATTTTGTTGAGCAAGACATTTTCAAAATTGGACTTTTTGACCTTGCATCATACTTAAATGCAAAATACACTTTGACACTTGCCCCTATTATTGTATTCTATAAGTATTATCTAACAGAAATGATGTAGACATTATCCTTTTTTAAAATACAGACAAGAAATTCCCTAATCTAATTGTTTTGAAAACACACAGCGCTGGCTAAATTTGGGGGGATGAAAAGCTTTGCCTCGCCTTCATATCTCTGTGCTTTTGTGTTTTTTGTTTTCTTCCCAGACTGAACAATTTCAAAGGACTAAGCTGCTTCTATGACAAGAGCTGGCCAGTACAATGATGAAGCACCAAATTAACTTTGTCAGCTGACCAAACTTGATTTTCCCTGAGATTCAGTCTCCCAGCCCTAATGCATTTCTGAAATTACATTGCAGGTTGCACCTCAGAGCCAGGAAGACCAGATGGCCATGGTTTGTCCATAATGGGATGCTGCACTGTGTAAGTTATNGTACAATGATGAAGCACCAAATTAACTTTGTCAGCTGACCAAACTTGATTTTCCCTGAGATTCAGTCTCCCAGCCCTAATGCATTTCTGAAATTACATTGCAGGTTGCACCTCAGAGCCAGGAAGACCAGATGGCCATGGTTTGTCCATAATGGGATGCTGCACTGTGTAAGTTATAGACTGGAGAACTCAAGGGACCACCAATTACATCACATCCCTATGGATGTACAAAGTTCACCCTTTGCTCCATGGCCTTACTGCCAATTTATCCCTCTCCTAAGTGAAGCCTCCTCTCATACAAAAACAAAATAAAACAAAACCTGCAATTCTATGATTTACTGTTTTGATTCTTTATACTCTTCAGCTGCTTACTTTAGGATAACAGGATAATTTTTTTTTNCAAATGAATTTCGCATTGGTGTAGAAGTTTGGTCTGGACATATTAATTTGGAGGCTGCCACTGCATAGACCTTTGTTTGTGCCCTCCAAGAGTCTGTTACCCCAGTTCTGTGTAAGGTCTGGCAGCTCTAGGGTGGGTTTAATGATGACCTCTTACAAGAGGGCTTAAACCACACCCAGGTCTATTACACCGAGTCCCTAGCCCTGCAGCAGTCCACTGCTGACCTGTACCTCCGGAGGAGACACTCAAACACAGTTCTGGTTCAGTCTATGGGGAGTCTCTGGGTCTGGTGAGCACAAGGTTTGTTTGAACCCTCCAAGTGTATCTGGTGGGTACAGGGTTTGACTCTAAATGCAATTTCGTCCCTCCTTGCATCTTCCTGGGCCTTCTCCTTTGCCCTTGGATGTAGGGTATCTTTTTTTGGTCACATCCAACATTTTCCTGTTGATGGTTATTCAGCAGTCAGTTGTAATTTTGGAGTTCTCACAGAAGATGAGCACACATCCTTCTACTCCACCATCTTGGAATCAAACCAGTCAAACTTTTCCCTTAGGAAGGATGAATTCACTCACTGGCCCTAGAGATCACTTCTCAGCTCTCCTGGCAATTCATTCAATATCACAGTAACCCAAGTCTATGCCCCAACCAGTAATGCAGAAGAAGCTGAATATGAACAATTTTTATGAAGACGTACAAGACCTTCTGGAACAAACACCCCCAAAAGATGTCCTTTTCATTATAGGGGACTGGTGTTTGTAGTGATGCTTCCTAAGGCCCACATGACTTTGGATTCCAGGATGTCTGGCTCTAGGTGAGTGATCACACCATCATGGTCTTCTGGGTCATGAAGATATTTTTTGTATGGTTCTTTTGTGTATTCTTGCGACCTCTTATATCTTCTGCTTCTTTTAGGTCCATACCATTTCTGTCCTTTATTGTGCCTATCTTTGCATGAAATGTTCCTTTAGTATTCTAATTTTCTTGAAGAGATCTCTAGTCTTTCTCATTGTATTGTTTTCCTCTATTTCTTTGCATTGATCACTGAGGAAGGTTGTCTTATCTCTCTTTGATTTTCTTTGGAACTCTACATTCAAAAGACTGTATCTTTTCTTTTCTCCTGAGCCTTTAGCTTCTCTTCTTTTCTCAGCTACTTGTAAGGCCTCCTCAGACAACCACTGTGCCCTTTGCATTTCTTTTTCTTGGGAATGGTCTTGATCACTGTCTCCTGTACAACGTCAGGAACCTCTGTCTATAGTTCTTCAGGCACTCTGTCTGTGAGATCTAATCCCATTAATCTATTTGTCACTTTCATGTATAACTGTAAGAGATTTGATTTAGGATATATCTGAATGATCCAGTGGTTTTTCCTACTTTCTTCAATTTAAGTCTGAATTTTGCAATAAGGACTTCATGGCCTGAGCCACAGTCAGCTCCTGGCCTTGTTTTTGCTGACTTACAAAGCTTCTCCATTTTAGGTTGCAAAGAATATAATGAATATGATTTCACTATTGACCATTGGGTGATGTCCATGTGCAGAGTTTTCTCTTATGTTGTTGGAAGAGGGTGTTTCCTATGACCAGTGTGTTCTCTTGGCAAAGTTCTGTTAGCCTTTGCCCTGCTTCATTTTGTAACCCAAGGCCAAATTTGCCTGTTACTCGAGGTATCTCTTGACTTCCTACCTTCGCATTCCAGTCCCCTATAACAAAAAGGGTATCTTTTGGGGGGTGTTACTCTAGAAGGTCTTGTAGGTATTCATAGAACTGTTCAACTTCAGCTTTTTCAGCATTACTGGTCGGACCATAGACCTGAATTACTATGATATTGAATGGTTTACCTTGGAAAGGAACAGAGATCATTCTGTCGTTATTGAGATTGCATCCAAGTGCTGCATTTTGGACTCTTTTGTTGACTATGATGGCTACTCCATTTCTTCTAAAGGATTCCTGCCCACAGTAGTAGATATAATGGTCATCTGAGTTAAATTCACTCAGTCCAGACTATTTCAGTTCACTGATTCCTCAAATGTCAAAGTTCACTCTTGCCATTTCTCTTTTGACCATTTCCAATTTGCCTTGATTCAGATCTAAAATTCCACATTCCTATGCAATATTGCTCTTTACAGCATCATACTTTACTTCTACTGCCTGTCACATCCACAACTGGGTGTTGTTTTTGCTTTGGTTCCAACTCTTCATTCTTTCTGGATCTATTTTTCCACTCTTCTCCAGTAGCATACTGGACACCTACTGACCTGGGAAGTTCATCTTTCAGTGTCATACCTTTTTGCCTTTACATACTGTTCATGAGGGTCTCAATGCAAGAATACTAAAGTGGCTTGCCATTCATGTATGATGTAAATCAAATCCCTTATACAGTGGAAGTGACAAACAGATTCAAAGGATTAGATCTGATAGAGTGCCCGAAGTACTATGAACAGAGTTTCGTGACACTGTACAAGAGGCAGTGATCAATACCATCCCCAAGAAAAAGAAATGCAAAAGGGGAAAATGGTTGTCTGAGAAGGCTTTACAAATAGCTGAGAAAAAGACACAAAAGGCACAGGAGAAAAGAAAAGATATACCCATTTGAATGCGGAGTTCCAAAAAAGAGCAAGGAGAGGTAAGAAAGCCTTCCTCAGTGATCAGTGCAAATAAATAGAGGAAACGATACAATGGGAAAGACTAGAGATCTCTTCAAGAAAATCAGAGATATCAAGGGGACATTTCATGCAAAGACGGGCTCAATAAAGGACAGAAATGGTATGGATCTAACAGAAGCAGCAGATATTAAGAAGAGGTGGCAAAAATACACAGGACTATACAAAAAAGATCTTTATGATCCAGAAAACCACAATGGTGTTTTTCTCTCACTCACCTAGAGCCAGACATCCTGGAGTGCAAAGTTAAATGGGCCTTAGGTAACATCATTTATGAACAAAGCTAGTGGCAAAGAAATTCCAGTTAAGCTATTTCAAATCCTAAAAGATGATGCTGTGAAAGTGCTGCACTTAACATGCTAGATCTGGAAAATTCAACAGTGGCTAAATTATTGGAAATGGTCAGCTTTCATTCCAATCCCAAAGAAAGGCAATGCCAAAGAATGTTCAAACTACCACACAACTGTACTCATCTGACATGCTAACAAAATAATACTCAAAATTCTCCAAGCTAGGCTTCAACATCACATGAACCATGAACTTCTGGAAATTCAAGCTGGATTTAGAAAAGGCAGAGGAACCAGAGATCAAATTGCCAACATCTGCTGGATCATCAAAAAAGCAAGAGAATTCTAGAAAAACATCAACTTCTGCTTTACTGACTACGCCAAAGCCTTTAACTGTGTGGATCACAACAAACTGTGCAAAATCCTTCAAGAAATGGGTATACTAGACAACCTGACCTGCCTCCTGAGAAATCTGTATGCAAGTTAAGAAGGAACAATTAGAACTGGACATGTAACAGCAGACTGGTTTCAAATCAATAAAGTAGTATGTCAAGGCTATATATTGTCACCATGCTTATTTAACTTATATGCAGAGTAGATCATGTGAAATGATGGGCTGGAGGAAACACAAGCTGGAATCAAGACTGTGGGAGAAATATCAATAAGCTCAGATACGCAGAAGACACCAACCTTATGGCAGAAAATGAAGATCTAAAGAGCCTCTTGGTGAAAGTGAAAGAGGAGAGTGAAAAGGTTGGCTTAAAACTCAACAATCAGATAACTTAAGATCATGACATCCAGTCCCATCACTTCATGGAAAATAGACGGGGAAAAAATGGAAACAGTGAGAGACTTTCTTTCCTTAGGCTCCAAAATCATTGGAGATGGTGATTGCAGCCATGAAATTAAAAGATGCTTGCTCCTTGGAAGAAAAGTTATGATCAACTTAGATAGTATATTAAAAAGCAGAGACATTACTTTGCCAACAAAGGTCCATCTGGTCAAAGCTATCATTTTTCCAGTAGTCATGTATGGATGTGAGAGCTGGACTATAAGGCAAGCTGACCACCAAAGAATTAATGCTTTTTAACTGTGGTGTTGCAGAAGACTCTTGAGAGTCCCTTGGACTACAAGGAGACCCAACCAGTAAATCCTAAAGGAAGTCAGTCCTGAATATTCATTGGAAGGACTGATATTGAAACTGAAATTTCCATATTTTGGCTACTTGACGCAAAGAACCGACTCACTGGAAAAGACCCTGATGCTGGGAGAGACTGAAGACAGGAGAAGATGGGACGACAGAGGATGAGATGGTTGGATGGCATCACCGACGTGATAGACATGAGTTTGAGTAAGCTCTGGGAGTTGGTGATGGACAGGGAAACGTGGCTTGCTACAGTTCATGGTTTGTATACTGAACTGCATAGACCGTATCTTATGACATATGACAAAGAAATTACCCACCAATGAATGCAGATATAAATGGAATCAACAGTTTACTCTTCAGGTACGATAGCATTTAGGGTTAGAGAGATGAGGAGAAATAAGCAATAAAAACTAAAAGGCCAACAATCATTGAAATAGCAGGAAAACCAAGTAGTATACATCTTGGGGGCTAGGTGAAGGATTTGTTCGATAAATACCATATAAGCTATGGGCTAAATCCTCTCGACAGGTCAAGTACAATGAAAACTGGGAAGTGACAGGGATTTCAATGAGGTGGAGACCATTGGAGACATGGACTAGAGCAGTTTCGGTGGAGTGGTAGCAAAGAAAATCCAATCAAATTGGGATCAGGACAAAAAAGCAGATGAACAGGGAGTATAGGCAATCCTTTGGAAGAGTTTTATTGAGGAGAAAAGCAGATTGAGAATCAAGAGCACAAAGCTGGAACACAAGATCTAGGAATTCTATAACTTTTTATGCTTAGAAAACAAAACAAAAAGCTGATAGCAACAATTACTGGAATAACAACGGAATAAGGTTTCTCGTCTGTACTTTCCCATTCCACAGACCTGCAGTGACTGTAGAAGAATGAACCAGAAAATCTGTATACAGTACATAGTTCTATTTCATAGGGGTTCAGGCAAGAGTATTAGTTAAGGACATTCTATATGTGAGAAAATCCAGGCACAGAGACAGTAAGTGACTTGCCTAATGGCACACAAACACAAATAGCAAAGTAGGATTCAACCTGTGTTTTCTGGCAATAGAGTATACACTCTTGACATTAATCAATATCGCCTCACTCATGGAGTTAACATGGTTCCCCCCAACTGACCATGGCAAGTGCTGAGAAGGAAGTAAGCAGGGCAATATGACAGTGAACTAATGGTGGATGGGCCACCTTGCATAGCCTGGTTAATTTCTCCAGGCACCAGATAAACTTAAAGAGGAGCCAGATGTACAGAGGCCTGAGGATAGAGTCTATCTAGTCAAGGCTATGGTTTTTCCAGTAGTCATGTATGGATGTGAGTTGGAATGTAAGAAAAGCTGAGCGCTAAAGAATTGATGCTTTTGAACTGTGGTGCTGGAGAAGACTTGAGAGTCCCTTAGACTGCAAGAAGATCCAACCAGTTCATCCCAAAGGAAACAAGTTCTGAATATTCATTGGAAGGACTGATGTTTAAGTTGAAACTCTAATACATTGGCCACCTGATGTGAAGAACTGACTCATTTGAAAAGACCCTGAAGCTGTGAAAGATTGCAGTTGGGAGGAGAAGGGGACAACAGAGGATGAGATGGTTGGATGGCAACACCGACTCAATGGACATGAGTTTCAGTAAGCTCCAGGAGTTGGTGATGGACAGGGAGGCCTGGTGTGCTGCAGTCCATGGGGTTGCAAACAGTTGGACATGACTGAGCGACTGAACTGACTGACTGACGGAGGATAGAGTTCCCCAGATAAAAGAAATGCAAAGTTCCACCTGTAAAAAAAAAGGCAGAGCTTTGCTTGAACTAGAGCAGAGGCCAGCTCAGGCAGCTTGGAAAACAAAGGAAGTTCAAGGAGAGACTATAGCAAATGGGTTTGAGAGACAGGCTAGATCCTATGGATCACAGAAAGCAGTGTGGCTTATATTCTCAGTACAGGGTGAAAGATCACGTTTACTTCAAAGCNGAGCTTTGCTTGAACTAGAGCAGAGGCCAGCTCAGGCAGCTTGGAAAACAAAGGAAGTTCAAGGAGAGACTATAGCAAATGGGTTTGAGAGACAGGCTAGATCCTATGGATCACAGAAAGCAGTGTGGCTTATATTCTCAGTACAGGGTGAAAGATCACGTTTACTTCAAAGCTGAGAACAAATGTACGGCCCATCTCTCCACTGCATATGGTATTTTGCAGCATGCTATTTCTTTCCTAACCTTATAGCTGATTTAATTCTGTCTTTCTTACTGAATTCATCCTTAACCTAAAGTTTAAAAAGGACATCAATTTCTCAAATTGCTTTCTTTTTAAAAAAAAATTTGAGAATACCTTCACACAAACATATTTTTAAAACTGTTTTGTGTTTGTGTAGTGGGAGTCCGCAGATTCTAAATTTGAAATGTGCTATAGGCAGTTAATCCTAAAAGCCACTTGACCATGGAATGCCTCAATTTCTTCAATTTTTAGAAATGAAAAGTACAAGGTTGTAGGGAACAGAACAGTATCATGAGTGAAAACTACTTTTTAAACTATATACAAATATTTCCCTTGTTAAGAATTAAACTTTAATCAGTTCAGTTCAGTTGCTCAATCGTGTCCGACTCTTTGTGACCCCATGAATTGCAGCCCGCCAGCCCTCCTTATCCATCACCAACTTGCATGAGGTGGCCAAAGTACTGGAGTTTCAGCTTTAGCATCATTCCTTCCAAAGAAATCCCAGGGCNGACTCAATGGGTGTGAGTCTGAGTGAACTCTGGGAGTTGGTGATGGACAGGGAGGCCTGGTGTGTTGCGATTCATGGGGTCGCAAAGAGTCGAACACGATTGAGCGACTGAACTGAACTGAAAAAGTAATTTGCTAGTCAAAGTCATCTGAATAAATGAATCTTTTATAACTAAATGACAAAATATGATCTTCACTTTTAGTATGGCAAAGTAACCCTAAATTTATTACTCTTTTACATTCCTGTAAAATAAAGGTATAAATCATGAAATAAGGAAACTTATTTATAACAAATTCAGATGACCAATAATTCAGATGACCGTTACATCTACTACTGTGGGCAAGAATCCCTTAGAAGAATTGGAGCAGCCATCATAATCAACAAGAGAGTCCAAAATGCACTACTTGGATGCAATCTCAAAAATGACAGAATGATCTCTGTTTGTTTCCAAGGCAAACCATTCAATATCACTGATAATCCAAGTCTATGCTCCAACCAGTAATGCTGAAGAAGCTGAAGTTGAACGGTTCTATAAGGACATACAAGGCTTTCTAGAACTAATACCCAGAAAATATGTCCTTTTCATCACAGGGGATTGGAATGCAAAAGGAGGAAGTCAAGAGACACCTGGAGCATCAGGTAAGTTTGGCCTGGGAAACAAATGAAGCAGGGCAAAAGCTAACAGAGTTTTGCCAAGAGAATGCACTGGTCACAGCAAACATCCTCTTCCAACAACACAAGAGATGAATCTACACATATACGTCACCAGATGGTCAATACTGAAATCAGATTGATTATATTCTTCGCAGACTAAGATGGAGAAGCTGTATACAGTCAGCAAAAACAAGATTATGAGCTGACTGTGGCTCAGGTCATGAACTTATTGCCAAATTCAGACTTAAATTGAAGAAAGTAGGGAAAACCACTAGACCATTCAGGTATGACCTAAATCAAATCCTTTACTATTATTCAGTGGAAGTGACAAATAGATTCAAGGGATTAGATCTGACAGACAAAGTGCCTGAAGAACAATGGACAAAGGTACATAACATTGTACAGGAGGCAGTGATCAAGACCATCCCCAAGAAAAGGAAATGCAAAAAGGCAAACTGTTTGTCTGAGAAGGCCTTACAAATAGCTGAGAATAGAAAAGAAGCTAAAGGCACAGGAGAAAAGGAAAGATATACCCATTTAAATGCAGAGTTCCAAAGAAAATCAAGGAGAGATAAGGCAGTGTTCCTCAGTGATCAATGCAAAGAAATAGTGGAAAACAATAGAATGGGAAAGACTTGAGATCTCTTCAAGAAAACTAGAGATACTAAGGGAACATTTTATGCAAAGATGGGCTCGATAAAGGACAGAAATGGTATGAACCTATCAGAAGCAGAAGATATTAAGATGAGGTGGCAAGAAGATATGGAAGAACTATACGATACAGATCTTCATGCCCAGAAAACCACGATGGTGCGCTCACTCACCTAGAACCAGGCATCCTGGAATGCAAAGTCAAGAAGGCCTTAGGAAGTATCACTACAAACAAAGCTAGTGGAGGTGATAGAATTCCAGTAGAGCTATTTCACTTCCTAATAGATGATGCTCTAAAAGTGCTGCACTCAATATGCCAAATCTGGAACAAATCGGGAAAACTCAGCTGTGGCCACAGGACTGGAAAAGGTCAGTTTTCATGCCAATCCCAAAGAAAGGCAATTGAAAAGAACGTTCCAACTACTGCAAAACTGCAGTCATCTCACACACTAGCAGAGTAATGCTCAAAATTTTCCAAGCCAGGTTTCAACAGTAAATAAACTGAGAACTTCCTTATTTTCAAGCTGAATTTAGAAAAGTCAGAAGAACCAGAGATAAAATTGGATCCAACATCCATTGGATCATAGAAAAAGCAAGAGTTTCAGAAAAACATCTACTTCTCCTTCACTGACTATCCCAACACCTTTGATTGTGTGGATCATAATAAACTGTGGAAAATTCTGAAAGAGATGGGAATACCAGACCACCTGACCTGCCTCCTGAGAAATCTGTGTGCAGGTCAGGAAGCAACAGTTAAGACTGAACATGGAACAACAGACCGGTTCCAAACTGGGGAAGGAGTACGTCAAGGCTGTATATTGTACCTTGCTTATTTAACTTATATGCAGAGTACATCATGCGAAATGCCAGGATGGATGAAGCACAAACTAGAATCAAGATTGCTGAGAGAAATATCAATAACCTCAGATATGCAGATGACACCACCCTCATGGCAGAAAGCAAAGAGGAACTGAGGAGCGTCTTGATGAAAATGAAAGGAGAGAGTGAAAAAGCTGGTTTAAAATTCAACATTTAAAAAATGGAAGATCATGTTCTCCTGTCCTATCACTTCATGGCAAATAGTTGGGAAACAGTGACAGACTTTTTTTCTTGGGTTCGAAAATCACTGCAGATGGTGACTGCAGCCATGAAATTAATAGACACTTGCTCCTTGGAAGAAAAGCTATCACAACCTAGACAGTATGTTAAAAAGCAAAGGCATTACTTTGCCCTCAAAGGTCCGTTCAGTCAAAGCTATAGTTTTTCTAGTATTCACATACAGATGTGAGAGTTGGACTATAAAGAAAACTTAGTGCCAAAGAATTGATGTTTTTGAACTGTGGTATTGGAGAAGATTCTTGAGAGTCCCTTGGACTGCAAGGAGATCAAACCAGTCCATCCTAAAGGAGATGAGTTCTGGATATTCATTGGAAGGACTCATGATGAAGCTGAAACTCCAATACTTTGGCCACCTGATGCAAAGAGCTGGCTCCTTTGAAAAGACCCTGATGCTAGGAAAGATTGAAGGCAGGAGGATTAGGGGACGACAGAGGATGAGATGGTTGGATGGCGTCATTTACGCAATGGATTTGAGTTTGAGTTGTTTGGGATTTGGTCATGGACAGGGAGGCCTGGTGTGCTGCAGTCCATGGGGCCTCAGAGAGTCAGACAATGACTGAGCGACTGAATGGAACAGACAAATGAAATAGCTGAATATTAAATAATTAGTTTAGAGAATTAAATGACTCTATGGTAGTTAATTACCAGGCTTTATTCTTGAGCAGAAACAAAGAAATTTAAACTGTCTATATTGGAACCCTTTAAGGACTGTGTACTGCATAAGCTTGTCCTAACAAAAGAAGACAAGGTGGAAGAAAGATAATTCATAACTCATAATGAGCAATTAATTTTGTAACTATTTGCCTGATTCACAGTTCAGTATGAAGGCCATACATGAACTCCTAACAAAAACATAAGCTTTGTTGTCTAAGGTAAAAAAACCTATATATTTTATGTGTAAGAATAGGGATTTTCTTATTTTATATAAACAAAATTTTAAAACCCATTATAGTGATAGGAATGCTAAACATAGAAGAGATATCCATAATCTTAACATACTTGACAAACAAGAAATCTCCTGATGTTTCACTACAGCTTAGTCCTCCACTGTAATAAAATCAGCACCACAGCAGGGGAGCACCTGTGCGCTAAAGTCCAGTAACTAACAGTACTGATTGAGGAGCAACTGGTTTGCAGAAGATGCTGTGGCTGGCCCTGAGAATTAAGTAATTATGTGTAGAAGAAAACTTTCAAATAAAGACTGTCAGAAATTCTCCCCCTAGAGATGGAAACTATCTCATTACATGCCTTACTTAAGTCAATTAAAACACTGGTTGAACATTTCCTTAAAACAATTTTGTAGTGATTTTTATTATTACTAATATATATATTAGTAATATATATATTAGGATATATGCTAGGAACAAAGTCAAAACAAACCAAAATACTGTACGTGAACACTGCTCCTCATTTACACAAGTGGGATTTTCTAACACACACATGAAAACGTGGAAAACACACAAGCCCCTTTGTGGCTCAGGCGATAGAGTCTGCCTGCAACGCAGGAGACCTGGGTTCGATCCCTGGGTTGGGACAAGCCACTGAAGAATGAAATGGCAACCCACTCCAGTAATCTTGCCTGGAAAATCCCATGGATGGAGGAGTCTGGCAGGTACAGTCCATGGGGTCACCAAGAGTCAGACATGACTGAGTGACTTCCCTTTCACTTTTGAAAATGTAAGATTTAGGCATAAACAAGAGGTAAAATTATCCTTTTATATTATTTGATTTTGAAAACAAATTATTATACACAGCAGTTTCTTGCAGCCATTCAGAGGATTGTTATTATTGATATTATTATTGTATAGAATATCTTTCAAGTAGAAAAAATGAGTTGATTTTTTAAGAAGTATATAGAGATATATATAAACCATATATGTATATATGTGTAAAATGTGTGCGTGTATATATATATATATATATATAAGCTTGATACATATGTTCAGTTGTGTCCGACTCTTTGCGACCTCATGGACTGTAGCCTACCAGGCTCCTCTGCCCATGGGATTCTCCAGGCAAGAGTACTGGAGTGGGTTGCCATTTCCTTCTCCAGGAGATATTCCCAACCCAGGGATCGAACCTGGGTCTCCTGCACTGCAGGCAGACGCTTTACTATCTGAGCCAGCAAGGAAGACTCAAATCTAGACATATATGCATATATAAACTATATATATATATATATGAATATATGGACAAATGACAAACTGAAAAAAGTTTCCAATTCACATTATGAATCAAAGGCTAATTTCCTTAATGTAAAATATACTTACAAATGAATAAAAAAAAGGCTAATAACTCAATTTTCAGTGCTTCAAGAATATAATAAACATTTATTAGGAAAAAGTCAAATATTTCCTAAACATATGTAAATAAATTCAGTCTCATGGGTAATACAAAAGGCAAATTAGAACTACAACCAAAAATTTAGTTGACAAATTTGTTTTTCATATAGATATAGGTTATTAATTTTGAAACTGCTTCACATCAAACAAATAGCTAAATAGATGGTGGGTGGTAGCAGCCTGGTTATTGGAGAGAGAAGTTACAGATAAATAAGAAAGGAAGACTAGAATAAACCCTTCACTACTTCACTGAAGTCTGAGACATGAACACAAACACACATTTACTTTCATATACGTGTGCTGCTGCTACTAAGTTGCTTCAGTCGTGTCCGACTCTGTGCGACCCCAGAGACGGCAGCCCACCAGGCTCCGCCATCCCTGGGATTCTCCAGACAAGAACACTGGAGTGGGTTGCCATTTCTTCCTCCAATGCGTGAAAGTGAAAGTGAAGTCACTCAGCTGTGTCTGACTCTTAGTGATCCCATGGACCGCAGCCCACCAGGCTCCTCCGTCCATGGGATTTTCCAGGCAAGAGTACTGGAGTGGGGTGCCATTGCCTTCTACCATATATGTATGAGGGAGAAATAAATATTATAGATACATTACTCAATTCTGTACACAGAAAGGGCACTGAACCATTAACCCTTGAAAAGCAACAAACTTACTCAGTGCTTAGATCTTCATTTCTAAATCCTATTCTCCACTGAAGGAACCAAGAGTCCTTGGAGAAATGACGGATTCTAGGTCTAGGCAGGGAAAATACGAGATAAGCCTAAAGCATCTTACTAAAACTCAGGATATACTCAACTAACAAAAGCTTAGGGCTGTGTCTAAGGGACATGGGAGTCAACTGGACAAAGCTCTCAGTGACTAAATCTGGAAGTATCTGAATAAGAAAATAAATAAATAACATACTGTTATGTTCTTGATCAGTCAAGTCATATCTGACTCTTGTGATTCACCAAGCTCCTCTGTAGGAGCTGTAACCCACCAGGCTCCTCTGTCCATGGGATTTCCCAGACAAGAACAGTGGAATGGGTTTGCCATTTCCTTCTCCAGGGTATCTTCTCCACCCAGGGATCAAACCCACGTCTCCTGCATCGGCAGGCAGATTCTTTATTACTGAGCCACCTGGGAAGCCCCAGGATTAGATAATACCCCAAACCACAAAATGAACATGAATCCATACTGATACGGATAAGTGACTGAAAAAATAAATGATGAATAAAAGAACAATGTAGTATCTTTGCAATGTTTCTATGAATTTAAAATTATTTCACAATCTTAAGTTTGTTACAATGTTTATAAAGATATTTCATGAATGGAAATGTTCTCAACATTTTGCTAAGTATGCTGAAAAACTGAATAAACAATATAATTCCTATTTAGAAAATATAAAGGAAAATATATTAAAAGAAACCCCTCAAATCTACAGCAAAACATTTTTTTTTCTCTAAGAATGATAAATGTTAAAATGTTGGCAATCCTGAGTTGTTCAGGTTACAAAGAGGCAGTTTCACAGAGACACAAGGAGGGAAAAGTACAAAGTGGCATGAAGTATCTCTTGGAGGGCAATTTGGCAACATAAAACAACTGAAAATGCACTTATTATTTTACCTAGGGGGTTTCCTAATAATTTTTCCTACAGAAATCTTTGTACATGTAGAGAATGGCATAGGTACATGAAAACTCACTACAGCAACTTTCTAATATCCAGTGTTTGCAAATAATCTAAATGTCCATCATGGTGGACTAGAGTATATCCACCCAATAGAGTGCTACATAGCTGTTAAAGAGAACGATTGTTGTTGCTGACCGGATGCCATGATCTTAGTTTCTTAAAGACTTTATATACGCTGATATGAAAATTCCTCCAAAATACACTGTTTAGGGGAACAGCAGCAAGTTGCTAATGGTCTATTTGGCTTGAATACAATATATGTTTACGCACTCTCTCTCACACACATACACACACAGACACTCGCACACGTGTATAAGAAACTGGCTAAAAGTGTCCTCTGGAAGATTAACTGACTGATGGGGATTGAGAACTATAGGTGAGTTAATTTGACTGCACACAGTTATGCACTTAAATTTTGAAAAATGTGCACAGATTGTCTATTTTCAGTTTAGTTCAGTCGCTCAGTCGTGTCCGACTCTTTGCGACCCCATGAGTCGCAGCACGCCAGGACTCCCTGTCCATCACCAGCTCCTGGAGTTCACTCAGACTCAGACCTGTCAAGTCCGTGATGTCATCCAGCCATCTCATCCTCTGTCATCCCCTTCTCCTCCTGCCTCCAATCCCTCCCAGCATCAGAGTCTTTTCCAATGAGTCAACTCTTTGCATGAGGTGGTCAAAGTACTGGAGTTTCAGCTTCAGCCTCATTCCCTCCAAAGAACAGCCAGGGCTGATCTCCTTCAGAATGGACTGGTTGGATCTCCTTGCAGTCAGAGGGACTCTCAAGGGTCTTCTCCAACACTACAGTTCAAAAGCATCAATTCTTCAGCGCTCAGCCTTCTTCACAGTCCAACTCTCACACCCATACATGACTACTGGAAAAACCATAGCCTTGACTAGATGGACCTTTGTTGGCAAAGTAATGTCTCTGCTTTTTAATATGCTATCTAGGTTGGTCATAACTTTCCTTCCAAGGAGTAAGCAACTTTTAATTTCATGGCTGGAATAACCATCTGCAGTGATTTTGGAGCCCAGAAAAATAAAGTCTGACACTGTTTCCAGTTTCCCCATCTATTTCCCATGAAGTGATGGGACCGGATGTCACGATCTTCATTTTCTGAATGTTGAGCTTTAAGCCAACTTTTTCACTCTGCAGGTCAGGAAGCAAAAGATAGAACTGGACATGCAACAACAGACTGGTTCCAAATAGGAAAAGGAGTAAGTCAAGGCTGTGTATTGTCACCCTGCTTATTTAACTTCTATGCTGAGTACATCATGAGAAATGCTGGGCTGGAAGAAGCACAAGCTGGAATCAAGATTTCTGGGAGAAATATTAATTACCTCAGATATGCAGATGACACCACCCTTATGGCAGAAAGTGAAGAGGAACTAAAAAGCCTCTTGATGAAAGTAAAAGAGGAGAGCGAAAAAGTTGGCTTAAAGCTCAACATTCAGAAAACTAAAAACTGAAAAATTCAACATGATCTTTCCAAAAATATAATTAAATTATTTCACAAAGTAAATAAAGTTTTAATTAGTACTCTGCCAACAATTGAGTAGACATTTTTTACATGTAAGTCAGAGGTTTAATAGCCTTAACTAATTAATTAGCTATAAACTGAATTAAGTTAGCAGTTTACAGTCATTGGGAAAGATATTATATCTATCCCGGAGAAGAAAATGTTGCCCCGGCACTTTCATGTTATACAGCAGTCACTAAACAGTGGTTACCCTGCTATGCACAATAGATCTGCACTGTTTCTATGGTGGTTAATGGGTACGTGGATTCCAAAAAAGGTCATGGAATTTTCTCCCTAGGGGTGAAAGGGATAAGTTTAGTGTTATGATTTGAAGTAGAAAAATGACATAAATTTGTCTAACCTTTCCATCTATGTCAGAAGTTTTACACTTCATCATCTACAGGGTACTACAAGCTGGACTAGCTTCAGGAAAGTCAGTGTATTCTACCAGTAGGGTCAGGTTGGTATACCACTGAGAGGGTGAGTGGTATAAGATATAATTACATAATATAATATATATGATATATATTAAGCATATATATCACATTAGATATATTTTAAATATATAATATATAAGATATATATATTTTATATAAACCTAGATAGCATATTGAAAAGCAGAGACATTATTTTGCCAACAAAGGTCCGTCTAGTCAAGGCTATGGTTTTTCCTGTGGTCATGTATGGCTGTGAGAGTTGTACTGTGAAGAAGGCTGAGGGCTGAAGAATTGATGTTTTTGAACTGTGGTGTTGGAGAAGACTCTTGAGAGTCCCTTGGACTGCAAGGAGATCCAACCAGTCCATTCTAAAGGAGATCAGCCCTGGGTGTTCTTTGGAAGGACTGACGCTAAAGCTGAAACTCCAGTACTCTGGCCACCTCATATGAAGAGTTGACTCATTGGAAAAGACTCTGATGCTGGGAGGGATTGGGGGCAGGAGGAGAAGGGGACGACAGAGGATGAGATGGCTGGATGGCATCACCGACTCGATGGGCGTGAGACTGAGTGAACNGAAACTCCAGTACTCTGGCCACCTCATATGAAGAGTTGACTCATTGGAAAAGACTCTGATGCTGGGAGGGATTGGGGGCAGGAGGAGAAGGGGACGACAGAGGATGAGATGGCTGGATGGCATCACCGACTCGATGGGCGTGAGACTGAGTGAACTCCAGGAGTTGGTGATGGACAGGGAGGCCTGGCGTGCTGCAATTCATGGGGTCGCGAAGAGTTGGACATGACTGAGTGACTGAACTGAACTGAAAGATATAGTTTTAGCTTGTCACTGGTAAAAATCACATTTGATATGCTGAGTTGGTGAAAGTAAAGACACATGTTGGTGACCTACTGGTACAATCTCTATGGAGGGCAACTGACATTGCATAGTAAGTTTTTAAAATGTTCACATTCTATTATCCAGAAAATCCTATATATATATTAAGAGCGGTCATTGCAGTATTGTTCATAAAAGTCTGAAAATATCTTTAAAATTCTCAGTAATAATGACTGATTAAATAAATGATGCTACACCCATCCAATGGACTTGGGGTCATGACAAAGAATGGGATAGCTCTAGAAGTTACAAAATAAAATATCTTCATGATAGCTACATTTCTAAATAATAAAGTACAGGTCATTTTGTATATTCTGGGCTCATTTATGTAAAAGTAAAAGGAATTCACAGAAATGCTTACAGATGAGTGGAATATTTCTGGAACTACACAAGTGAAACTTCTAACAGTGGTTTTCTTAGACAAACTGAGTGACTGGCAGATAAGAGTGAGAGAGTGAGTTACTTTTCACTCTTTGGTAACAGGAGTAATATGTCTTCAAGTATGAGATTATAATTCCCACCACAGAAGTCATTCTTCTGGGGTTAGGACGTTCTTTCTAAAAATCTAACACAATCTTAGTTTTAATAGTAGGAAGCAAATGAGATTAAATTGGGACTAGGTTTAAGCCTAGAGTCAAAGAGAAGAGGTTTGGTGTATGGATGTTCATGGGAAAGTAGGTGTTTTCTAGGGACAGTCACAGTGACTTGATGGCACGTGAAGGGAGGAAGGGTTAAGGAATCACCAACATGAATAACCCTGGTTTACTGTTATGCTTTAGGTTAATTCTAGACTGAAAATGTCTTTAAAGGGAGTATAGAGTTTTTCCTACAGTGAAGTGCTATCTTGATTTACAGTATCTCCCTACCATATAGCCTGTAGGATGTAAAGGCACACCTGAAGGACTCCAGTGAACTCTACTGTTGATAATTTGAAAAACAGTGAAAACTATTTAAAATCTCATAGGAATAACAACTGATAAATACATTTTATTTTGAACTCAGGGAGATCAAATGAAGACTTAATCTGTTCTTTTCCATGTGCATTGCTTTTCTACTTCAAATTCTAAAACAAACAAACAAACAGCTTAGGTTTCATCAGAAAGAAAATTTTAAAAACTGCTATTTGGTAATGTACTTTGTTAATTTAGTACACAAAAAGCAGTGGAAAACATATTACTAGGTAATCTTTCTCCCTTCTGATCAAATATGTCTCTGGATAGCAACAAATTAGCTCAACATTGAAATCTGCATGAAAATCTTAGGACCTGGCTATGGAAAATTCTAGAGAACAGAAAATTTGCCAACCTGCTAATTAAGCATTTTTAATGAATAATACTTTTAATTGCAAGTGAACACACCTGAGAGATAAGGCAAACCAGGGGAACATATGATTGCTCAAATCTGGAGAAGAATTTATATATTTAGCTTTCCCCCTCAGACCTGTCCTCCAAGAGGCTAGGTACTGAATTACTCTTTAGAAAAAATGCCAAAATCTTATCTCATAAAAGTTAGACTGCCATTTCCTTTCTAGAACCTTATGGCAGAATTCAACTGTAATCTGTCATTATGGTGGTACAATGGTCATATTAATAAAACATTTAATTTTGGTCAACATTTAAGTAACTTTATCATTCAAATCTCATGTATATGAGTTAGGAAACAAACAAAACTTCTGATGATTTGTTTCTATTCATCAATTTGCAAGAACTAACATTGCTTTGTGGCTAGAATAGATCTAAATAACATGTTTGATTTTGTTGTAATAAAATAAACATACATGAATTATGTGTCTTTTAAGACATAAGTTGATCTAAAAATAAAGGGAGTTATGAAAAGCAAACTCTAGGAATTACATAAGATTGTAGCAATTAAGACTTCAATGTGAAAAAAGCAGATGTAGGGAAACTGAAGGACTGAGTGCCCTTGTAACCCGATGGTGGCAGCATAAATCGGGGCAATGTGAGAAGAGAAGAAATTTAGCTATTTGTGGTAGCTGACTTAAAAATATTCAAATCTTTTTACCCAACAACCTCAGTTCTAAGACTATTTAAAGAGCCAAGATAGACTATCCTATCTACAAACTGGCCAGAATGCAGGCAAAGATGCTCAGTGCAGTGAAAAAACAGAAATAACCATAAATTCTTAGATGTGGATTACAGTTAAATTATAGCATATATCTAAGAGGAAATCTATAGTCATAAGAGTACGGTTTCTGAAGCACAACTGATGGGAAAGTTGAAAAAAATAGGCTACAATTTTGGATGTATTTGATTCCTTTTTTCATATTAATTCTTTTTTTAATAAAAGGGAAAGCATCATAAAAGGAAATATAATGACATGATTATGCTCATTGGCTGGAATTATGAATACTTCATGTGTTTATTTTACTTGAAATTTTATACATTTTCCAAATACTCTAAATGACCACATTTTCTATTAAAATAAAACTACTGAGTTTTCAATGTAAAAAATTTCAATGACTGAAAAGTAACTTACTATATTCAACAAGCCTAAAATGAGGTTGGATTTTTCAATTTTACTTTTAATATACCAACATCTGGCTAATACGTGGAAAACATATGGTACATATAAAATACACTTACAATATCTATATTGATTAGCTAAGATTTTCCATATCAGAAACAAGAGTAAAATGACAGTTAATATAATTGCATATCTTAGTATATGTATCTAATGAAAATACAAATACTTTTCAGGTTGGTATTATTCAGCTCAATAGAACAATTACAGCAATTATAGAATAATTTTTAATAACTTTTCTAGCAGGTGGCTATGTCTCAATTTTTCTGTGCATTCTACAACTCTGATCTATGCTGGGTCCCCCGGATTCTAAGTGATTTTCAATGGTGTGGAGCTAAAGGGAAAATGAGCTGAGTCCATATTCCGTTTAAGTGTCCATTTACATGATGATTTGCAGCTTCATATAAAATGATGATGCTCGTGGCCAGTTGACATGCTACATGCTCTAAATTATATTAAGTTTTTGTATCTGTCATTTTTTACCCAAGGAGGAAAGCCTGATTTGCCACAAGTCCTTTATAACTCATTATGTGGTCTTCCTTTCATAAGAACTCCACTGGGGATCAAAATTACGGCCTTTGAATAGCTTTCTTCCACATAAGACTAATTACCTTATATAGGAATCAAACCTGCAATTTTACTATCATTAACACTATATTCTAGCCAATTTAGCTGACTCCTATTACTTATTAAAAAACCAGCAAATGGAAAATTATTTTCTTAAGCTAAATGTAAATTCACACCACTCATTTTATTATTTTCAGTAAAAGGTTTACAATAATGAAAGATATTGAAGTTATTAGACCCTCTCTCATGTAGTTTGGACTCTTACAAGGCATAAATGTAAAACCTGATTTTAGAAAACAACTGAATAAGAAAAAAAAATCTTTAGGATGTTAGGGTAAAATGTGATAGAGGTAAAATAAGTACTGAATACTGAATATTCATTCAACCTATATAGGTCATAGAGCACAAATTATTGGTAAGAAATCAGCATTCTATAGCTGATATGAATATATCAGCTTGAGAACTAGTTTCACAGTGTTTTATCTCTATCTGAATAACGGGTGTCTGTGTTACACTAAGTAAATTTTTAGAACAAAATCTCATCATTTATAGTCAGCCAGTTCCTCACTTTTCATTTGTTAAAGTTTCCTGGGTGTGCTAACTTGCTATAACGTACTTGAAGGAAAACAGTTAATGCCTGATCTCTTCTCTTCTTACAGCCTTAACCTTTCTCTTTGCCCCAGGAACTTATCTTTTCCCAGAAAGCCACATATGATCAAAGTCCTATTGATAGAAGCACACGGCATCCTCTGACCAGGAAACCGCACAGCAAGGAGAATTCACAGATACTTGGATCAACCGAGATTATACTGATACAATAAAATAGCTTTTATAGACTTGAGCGCCACACAATCAGAGGTATGGTTCACAAAATCAGAGACAATGATTTTCTTCTAGGACTGCTTGGGACTAAGCAGTAGGTTAACATCTGGAAACACCGGCTTTGCTTATGTAAATCAAGCATTGGGGTATCTGTGGAATTATTCATAAACTCCTGTCAAGGAATGTGAGACTGCATAATAACGGAAAGTGACAGAAGCTTATGTCCACTACAAAGCTATCTTAAAGTTTCATTTTTAGTTCTCCGGGGACTGTTGAATCTTTCAAGAAATTGCCAGTTCACCTTAATTAAATTAGATAATGCAATTCATGGGTTGTTTCTAGACCACTGGTCTCCTCACTATAATGGGAATCAATGCAAAAATAAAAGGCTTACTTATAAAATAGGAAGTAAACAGTGCATAAAAATTTCAGAAGAGCAGTTCTTGATTACATGGGCAGCACACTAGCTTGCTAGAATTGGTTAACAGTAAAATTTACTTAAATAACATTTGCAATATTTTAACTCTTTCTAGACTGAAAAATGCTTTGAGAACATTTTCGTATTACTCCTGTAAATGAACAGTGTCTCCATTAGAAAACACAAAAACTTGCTTTTGAGGTGATCCAGCGTGGCTGCTATTGTTAGGCCTGAAACGATAAGGCAGCTTCTGAATATTGGGTTGTTTTATTTCTCATTAAATGCACAGAATAAAATCATCAATAACATCAATGTAGAAAGTAATTTTCCTCATGCTTTAAAAAAAAGAAGAAAATTCGAGAACTTTCTTCTTTGTCTCCATTTCACAAAAACAATTATTCAGTGATTTATCACATAACTATTATATGCTGCTCTCTGTTCTGTCAGATACATCGATTTAAAAAAATAATCAAAACAACTAATTCTTGCCTTTAGAGTATTTACTGTCTTACAGTAAAGTTAGTCAAGAAAGCTAACATAAAAAGGAATATTTGGATGACACACAGGATGAGCAGGTAACCTATATAGAATTGTCACAGTACTGAAAAAATGAAGTAGGTTATGAAGGGCAAGTAGAAGTTCTCAGTGTGTACTGTGGACAAAGAATGTTGACTTTCATATCAGTAAACAAAGGATACTGCAGTCATCAAGCTGCCGGCCTGTGTGTGTGTGGATGGCGTGGGTGGGGGGTGTCCCTGACTGTGTACCTTGAAGGAATTCAGGATGGAGAAAGGCAGGATAATGACCCTAGTAGTTAAGGTGCATATCAAAGGAATGATTTCTATGGGCCAAGACCCTTGCATCTTTCCATACATTGAAAACCTTCAGTTCAGTTCAGTTCAGTCACTCAGTCATGTCCAACTCTTTGGGACCCCACGAATTGCAGCACGCCAGGCCTCCCTGTCCATCACCAACTCCCAGAGTTCACCCAAACTCATGTCCATCGAGTCGGTGATGCCATCCAGCCATCTCATCCTCTGTCGTCCCCTTCTTTTCCTGCCCCCAATCCCTCCCAGCATCAGAGTTTTTCCAATGAGTCAACTCTTTGCATGAGGTGGCCAAAGTACTAGAGTTTCAGCCTCAGCATCAGTCCTTCCAAAGAACACCCAGGGCCGATCTCCTTTAGAATGGACTGGTTGGATCTCCTTGCAGTCCACGGGACTCTCAAAAGTCTTCTCCAACACCACAGATTAAAAGCATCAGTACTTCGGCGCTCAGCTTTCTTCACAGTCCAACTCTCACATCCATACATGACCACTGGAAAAACCATAGCCTTGACTAGAAGACCCTTTGCTGGCAAAGTAATGTCTCTGCTTTTGAATATGCTATCTAGGTTGGTCATAACTTTCCTTACTAAACACATTAATTTGAGATGCCTTGTTTTCTTTAATTAATGTTAATCCTTTAATGCTCCAACAACATGTTTTGTATTTTTCCCCCCAAACTTCTATCTATCCTGGCTCATCCCTTATCTCTTGGGAACAGTCTCTCAGGGCTGAGAAGCTGTCTACCAGGCTTAAGTCCTCAGTAATTTCCCCAAATAAAACTTACTTTTCAACTTTAAGGCTGTGCATTTTTTTCAGTCCACAAAGCAATTAGATTATTATGGGTACAGCATAAGAGGTGTTTGTACACGAGTTTGACAGGGCTGTGATATGGGGAAAAAACATAAGCTACAATAGGATAAATGTAATAGCTGGAGTGATATAATTATTACTTTGCTCAGTGAATGTTCTTAACATTTCACATGTACACAGTCATTAAATCTTTTCAAAAATAATACCTTCTCAATAATAGTACTATTATTTCAAACATTTTACAATTGAGAAACTGAAGGCCCATAGCGATGAAATGACTTGCTAAAGGTGATGCAGCTAACTAACCGCTGAAACTGGAATTTAAGCTCACTTTGACACTTTCTTCAGAATTCAAGGTTAGAGTGGTAACAGGGCCTTCTCTATCACAATAAACTTTGGAATTAATACTGAGGTTGATATGCCAACACTGAAAATATTTAAGACAAATATGATTTCAAATCTGTATTTTAGAGAACTTTCATAGGCAGAAATATCGACAATATTTTGGAAGGAAACAAGACACTGGCAGAGCAATCATTAAAGAAGTTCTTATATCAGACCAAACAAGAAATAATACAGGCCTGATAGAAGGGAGAAGGCCGCTGACAAATGTCCCTTGGCAGAAAAAAAAATTCTCTTGAATTTTTCAGCATATTGAACAGAATATTCTCATTATGTATAGTATTTCAAATTGTTAAATGGGGGAGAATAGAAAGGATATAAACTTGGCAAAAGGGAAAAACCACAAATGGCAAGTATTATTAAAATTAATTGTAAATAGAAGGTCAAGGGCATTCAGCCAAATCTTTGCTTCAGGATAGATATTGCTAGAACATGTTAAATACACAGGCACATCTGGAAAATGTATGTAGTTTGTTTTGTGACTTTAAAAAGCTGGTTTTTAAAAGTCAGTTTTCTATTAGAAGATCATTTAACCATATATAAAGGTCATTTAATATTAAATATTATTCATTTTAATTATTATTTTTAAGTTTTAAATGTACTACTCTTAAAAGTGATAACTTAAAAAAATGCTTGTTCAGGAGGGTTCAAGAGATTCAGTAGATAAATATACCCTGAAGAAAGTACAAAATTTAAGTCACCATGCATTTTATACTAAAATTTTTAGATGAACTTGCTTTGTGGTAGATTTAATTTCTCTAGGGGAATAAAATCAGTCAAAGTAGTAAGACCAAAAACAAAACCAACATAAATATCCCATCCTAATCAAGAGTAATGGAGGTGGTCTTATATTAATTGTAATGATAAACAGGGAACACACATCATCCTTGAAACAATCATCTGTTCACAGAGGCACTTCTCAGCACTTTGACTTACGCTTCACTGTAACTGTATGGTTGCTCAGCGGATGCTTAATCTCTGACTACATGAACCATCACTAATCAGTGGCACATCATAAGAATTGCTTTGTAAACTCCCACCTAAACTTGAGGACAATCTGAAGTGAGCCCTTTCGCCATCTCAAGTATGTTTCTTCCAGGATACTTGATTAGTGTTAAACATGCTGAATGAAATAACAGTGGATGTGTACCTCAAGCCTAGAGCCATCGAGCTGAGTCAATGGATCGCCTTACCTCCAAAGGAAAATCTCTCATGCATTTCTGGATTTTCAGAGCTATAATAGGTTAGCTGAGGCTGAAGACATTAATCACTTTTGCCCCTAAGTATTATTTTGAATATTAAATATAATGTCCTTAAAGGTGGTAATGTGCAAAATGAACATATGAATGACAATACTAAAAATACTCTAATTGGCTACTAAATTATCAAAATATTTATGTTCTTGTATTTTCCACTAAATTTTTTATGCATTTTTAAGTTAAAAAATAGAAATCCCAATGATGATAATGATGGAAAGATGATAATTATAAAAGAAATACAGCAGTTTATACTTATTAACCAGGTACTATGTGCCCAGGCTACTCATTTTACATTTTATCTTTTCTTCACAACAACTTTATGAAGTAGATTTCATTATTAGCCCCATATTATGGGTGAAAAGACTATAGTGTGTAGAATTTCAGTACTTTGTCCATATATCCACAAGTAGGAATCGGGATTTAACTACTTAAAAGTCTACCTTGATCAGTCATCATTCTATGCAATTTATATTATTTGACTATAAAGAAAGAAAAAAATACTAACCTTCAGTACTCAAAGCAACAGATATTCTGCTTGTCAGTCATTGTTATTATGTCTTGGACTCAAATGTACTCATTAATATTCGGCTCTGTGACCCTGAACTTTATTTCGCCTTCCCACATGACTCCCAGGTATATTCTTTCAATAGGGGACATTAAAGAGAGGTTGAAAGGCATCAGGAAGAGAGAAAAGACAATCCTTGTCCTGTTTCCTGCAGGAAACTGCCGCTGGTTGACTATCATGCTCACAAAAGACATGTTTAAAAACTGCCGTGATTCCTCTCATTAAATTCCAAACTTTTACAAAACTGGGATAATTGATATCCTCTTTTATCTGTGATTAAGGTGTCTATAAAAGGTAGTCAGCAAAATGCATATCAATATTGAAAATTTTCTCAAAGTTTAATAGAAACCATGTATGACAGAGCAAAACAAGGAGCATTAGTTTACAGCAACAGTAGAAATTAGATTGAAGCAGATGTGTACATTTATTAGCTAACAATATCTTTTTGTTTTTCTTTTATAAACAATTATTTCTTACTATAGACATTTTCAATATGCACAAGAAGAAGGAAAAGAGTGGTATAATTACCCTACACATTACACATAATCTAGTTTCAACAATGCTAATTTTGACTCATCTATTTCACTTTTACTTCTTATTTTACTTTATTTAATTTTTTATGAAGTTTTCTTTATCCCAGAAATCACATAAGTTAACTTGAAATCCTTCAATATGTGTCTCTAAAAGATAATCATTTTTTTAAATGATGGTCCCTTTAAAACGGGGCTTCCTAGGTGACACAGTGGTACAGAGCCTGTCTGCCAAAGCAGGAGACACAAGTTTGATCCCTGTGTTGGCAAGATCCCTTGTAGTAGGAAATGGCAAACCACTCCAGTATTTTGCCTGGGATACCCCTTGGACAGAGGAGCCCGGTGGGCTACAATCCATGGCATTGAAAAGAGCTGGACATGACTGAGCAGCTAAGCATTGACCTTTCAGTTCAGTTCAGTCACTCAGTTGTGTCTGACTCTTTGCAATCCTGTGAAATGCAGCATGCCAGGCCTCCCTGTTCATCACCAACTCCTGGAGTTCACTCAAACTCACGTTCTTCGAGTTGGTGATGCCATCCAGCCATCTCATCCTCTGTCGTCCCCTTCTCCTCCTGCCCCCAATCCCTCCCAGCATCAGAGTCTTTTCCAATAAGTCAACTCTTCACATGAGGTGGCCAAAGTACTGGAGTTTCAGCTTTAGCATCATTCCTTCCAAAGAACACCCAGGATTGATCTTCTTTATAATGAATGGACTGGTTGGATCTCTTTGCAGTCCAAGGGACTCTCAAGAGTCTTCTCCAACACCACAGCTCAAAAGCATCATTTCTTCGGTGCTCAGCTTTCTTCACAGTCCAACTCTCGCATCCATACATGACCACTGGAAAAACCTTGACTAGATGGACCTTTGTTGGCAAAGTAATGTCTCTGCTTTTGAATATGCTATCTAGGTTGGTCATAACTTTCCTTCCAAGGAGTAAACGTCTTTGACTTTCATGGTGCAGAACTGAGCTATTACAATTTTACTCTATAGTGACTTCTTTTCTCACTGTCTTCCTCATCACAGTTAACAACTCAGTCCTTGATGTTCAGGACAAATTCTTGTACACCATATTTGACTCTCCTTGCTTTCTAGAAAGCAAAAGTTAGTAACAGACTTGTACTCTGTTTGTTACCTTAATCCATCTGGGAAAGAAACAGATGATGACCTGGTTGACCTTTCATATTATATAATTAAGAAGACCTAATAAGAAGATGCTTCACAAATGAAATGACTCCTGTGCAAGCACTGTATCACCTACAGTATTTAAACTTCTCATGTTAAATCTGAACCAGAGTATTATGTCCTCGGGCATGAAAAGATCATTTTATGGAGAGCTGTACTCATGGCTTCATACCTTTCCAATGGAAAAATGCTTGGCTTATGTTTAGCTATGATTTGTATCCAAGAATTATAGTAAACTTGATAGCAGGTAAGATCTGTAATTCGTCTTGCGTCTGCTTTGACAATCTGACCCTTAATTTTATCACACTGTCCACAACTGACAGTCAATACCTTCTACTGAATCTACTATCAAAATTTATCTTCTATTTTCCTGCTGCTGCTGCTAAGTAACTTCAGTTGTGTCCGACTCTGTGTGACCCCATAGATGGCAGCCCACCAGGCTCCGCCTTTGCTGGGATTCTCCAAGCAAGAACACTGGAGTGTGTTGCCATTTCTATTCTCCTACTTCTCTCTATTTCCCAGTGTATGTACATCTTCTGTCTCCTGGACTATTTCAATCATTTTCCCAGTAGCATCCTCACCTCTGCTCTTCAGTTCTTTCATGCAGTTTTATACATAGCAGTCAGAGTCATAATTCTTAAAGAATGCAAATGGATCATGCCAATCCTTTGTTCTAAACCTTCCAAACCTTCAGTAGTGGAAGCCAAGTTCCTTTCAAAGAACAAAGCCCTATGTGATTTACGTATTTCCTCCCCCATTTCTGACCTCATTTTCTGTTGTTCTTCCCCAGACTCACTCTGCTCCAGCCATATTGGTTCATTGAACAAACCAGATACTGTCTCATATCAAGGTCTCTGCAAATGCTAATGCTTTTAGCTGGATTTCTGCATGCATTGCTAACTGTCTCATTTCCTTAAGGACTTTAAAGAAATGTCTCCTACTCTAGAAGGCCTTCTCTGGTCATCTTAGTAAAACTGTAACTTCACCTTCAATATTTCCTATCCAATCTCCCTTCTGTTTTTTTAATCCTTAACAATCAGCATTGCATTGTAGAGTATATATATATATATATATATGTATACTTTATATATATAAAGTATATCAGCAAACTTTGATATAACATATATTCTCCTTAAATATTAATTATCTCTTTCCTATAACACTGTAAGCTTCTTGAAAGCAGGGATTTTTGTTATCTGTTGTATGCTATATTATTTGTTATTTTCAGATTCCTAAAAAGTGCCTGATACATAGAAATGTTCAGCACTCGACTCTAAAGCGCATTGTTGGGAGGGGGGAGTGGATGAGTTCTGGGTAGCTGTGGATCAAGCCTCGATTGTGTGCTCAAAGTCCAAGCTGACTGAACACCTCATGATCAAAGTCACTGGCTCTGTAATCAGTCCTTTCCATCGTAGGGAGTCCTACGATTTTACTCTATTTCCCCCTTGAAATCCCTGATCCTATTTCTTGAGTTTGACACTGGAGCATCTGTGAGTGTTAAAATCAAAAAGAGTTTGGAAGGCGTTTTTCAGATGCTTACAGGCTTAATATAAGTCTATTCTTTCAGATAACTTTCATTAGCTCTGTCATGCTTAAGAAAATTATTTTTCCTCTTGTGTTTCCATTCTAAAATTTAAAATATTTATTTTTAACAGTTAATACAGTCACATGGCTCCACATTTAAAAAATACAAAATGCATTCAGTGAAATGCTTCCCTCTCATTTCTTCATTTTAATCATCTCCTTTCTCTTTGAAAGTCATTGGCATAATCAGCACACTGTATAATCTTCTCGATAGATCTTTTACACACACTCACAGATCTACCATATCCTTTTTTAATTTATATTTATACAAATGATAGCATATCATACGCACTGACCTGCACCTTGCTTTGTTCATATATTTTGGAGATCTCTCTGTATTAGTGCATAGAGAAACATACATTCTTTTTTTATGGCTGTATGTATTACATTCATAGATGCACCTTCAGTTAGTTAATTAGTCAGCTATCAATGAAAACGGAAGGAAACTACTCCTTTCTTATAAGACATCTTCTAATTTTTCTTTATGACTAGTTTAAAAGAAAAAAATGCATCTGCCCATGGCAAATGGTCCTAAAAATATGTCTTCCAATGAAAAAACAATCACAATGAAAACAGAAGAAAGCTGTACCTTAAATCTGAGATAATTTATTTTGAGATCCTAAAGACTGGCTAGTGCTTATTTCCATGGTTAATGTATAATAGGATATAATATCTAGTTCTAAGCAACTTATAACATAGGCTAGAATTGTATCCATTACAATTCAATGATCTGAATAGTCTCCAGGAAACAAGTATCACTAAATAAATAAGGCCAGCTAAATAATGGTAGATACTCAAACTACAGGCTTGGCACAAAATTAAGAAACTTCATTATGATTCTAGTATAGCTTCTAAATTCAGAGAGTATTTTAACTTCTTCATGATGGGTAGCAATTAATCTGTTATGGAATTGTACCCACAGCATATTAATCCACGGAGCCAGAAAGTCCCTGGTGTTGACACAGCAGTTCTTCTGCCTGGTGGTATTGCAAAATCTGTTCTTTTTCATCAACCCACCAATGTGCATTTATTGAACACTGAATATAGGCAGAGTACTCTGACTTCAAGGCTTTAAAGATAAGCTAGAAAGATGAATTTAAAATATGAAAAGGATCCCTGGAATTTAGGGCAATACATAGATCTGTTTCATAAATAGAAGCTATGAACAAAATAAACAAAGAGCACTTGACATTTTAACACAATTTTATAAGTGTTACAAAGCAAACAGGTACCCAGGAATATGGCAAGAGAGAGCTTATATGATTTTTAAAATTGGAATTCAGATTAAAAAAAGTACTCTGGAGCAATGACGACATTGATGAGTGATGATATTTTGAAGACTGAATGGGCTTTTGAAGAAAATAAATGGTGGGGGGGAGGTGTTTTGGTTGGCATGAATTTCTTAGAAGTGAAATAAGTTACATTAGGGGAAAAGTAAATGAACTGCTTTGGTCAAATCATACAATCTGTGTCGGGAAGCAGTAGGTGACGATGCTGGAAATGTAGGCTGGAGATCACATTGACTTGAAAGAGTTGTTAGTGCCAGGCTACTATTTTTGACATTATCACATAAAATGCATCAGCTATTGGAAGTTTTAAAGAGTCTAATGCAATAAAGACTCAATAGTAAGCTTTTTCATTTTTCGCAAGTGTTCAGGAACCAACAGTAGCCTGGATGATAGTCAGCTGAAGGGAAACCTCAAGGCAACCAGATACTCTACAGATCTTGATTTGAAGAACATGTGCCCTTGAATTGTCTACAAATACTCACTTATGAATACCTATCATATCTATTCACTATTTGCAAACACTTTTAATAGTGGAGTCAAGCCATAAGACTAGAAAAAATGAAAGATGATGCAGAGAATTTTTAATAAGAAGTTTAGTGGGCAGTGTGGCTTCCTAGGTGGCTCATTGGTAAAGAATACACCTGTCAATGCAGGAGATGCTGGAGATGTGGGGCCAATCTCTGGGTTGGAAAGACCCCCAAGAGTAGGGAATGGCAACCTACTCCAGCATTCTTGACTGGAAAATGCCATGGACAGAGGACCCTGGTGGGATATGACTGAGCTAGTGACTGAGCATAGATGTCAACAACAACTTTCAAAGTATCTTGAGATAAACTACATGTTGTAGTTGTTCACTCAGTCACGTCTGACTCTTTGCAACCCCGTGAACTGTAGCATGCCAGCATTCCCTGTCTTCACCATCTCCTGGAGCTTGCTCAAACTCATGTCTATTGAGTAGGTGATGCCATTCTATCATCTCATTCTCTGTTGTCCCCTTCTCCCACTGCTTTCAATCTTTCCCAGAATCAGGGTCTTTTCTAATGAGTAGGTTCCTCGAATCAGGTGGCCAAAGTATGCACTTCAGCATTAGTCCTTCCAATGATTATTCAGGATTGATTTCTTTTAGGATTGCCTGGTTTGACCTCCTTGTGTTCACTTAGCTTTCCTAAGTGAACAATGCAAAGAAATAGAGGGAAACAATAGAACGGGAAAGACTATAGATCTCTTCAAGAAGTCTAGAGATACTGAGGGAACATTTGGACAGAAATAGTATGGACCTAACAGAAGCAGAAGATATTAAGAAGAGGTGGCAAGAATACACAGAACTATACAAAAAAGATCTTCATGATCTAGATAATCACGATGGTGTGATCACTCACCTAGAGCCAGATAATCTGGAATGTGAAGTCAAGTGTGCCTTATGAAGCATCACTACAAACAGCTAGTGGAGATGATGGAATTCCAGCCAAGCTATTTCAAATCCTAAAAGATGAGGCTGTGAAAGTGCTGCTCTCAATATGTCAGCAAATTTGGAAAACTCAGCAGTGGCTACAGGACTGGAAAAGGTCAGTTTTCATTCCAATCCCAAAGAAAGGCAATGCCAAAGAATGCTCAAACTACCACACAATTGCACTCATCTCACATGCTAGCAAAGTAATGCTCAAAATTCTCCAAGCTAGGTTTTAAGTGAACCATGAACTTCCAGATTCAATCCAGTTCAAGCTGGATTTAGAAAAGGCAGAGGAACCAGAGATCAAATTGCCAACATCCTCTGGATAATAGAAAAAGCAAGTGAATTCCAGAAAAACAACTACTGCTTCATTGACTATGCCAAAGCCTTTGACTGTGTGGATCACAACAAACTGGAAAATTCTTAAATTAGATGGGGATACCAGACCACCTTACTTGCCTCCTGAGAAACCTGTACGCAAGTCAAGAAGCAACAGTTAGAACCAGACATGAACAACACACTGGCTCCAAATTGGGAAAGGAGAATGTCAAGGCTGTGTAATATTGTCACCCTGAATATTTAACTTCTGTGCAGAGTACATCATGCAAAATGTCAGGCTGGATGATGCACAAGCTGAAATAAAGATTGCCTGGAGAAATATCAATAAGCTCAGATATGCAGATGACATCACCCTTACAGTAGAAAGTGAAGAAGAACTAAAGAGCCTCTTGATTAAGGTGAAAGAGAAGAGTGAAAAAGCTGGCGTAAAACTCAACATTCAAAAGACTAAGATCATGTCATCTGGCCCGATCACTTCATGGTAAATAGATGGAGAAACAATGGAAACAGTGAGAGACTTTATTTTCTTGGGCTTCAAAATCACTGCAGATGGCGACTGCAGCCATGAAATTAAAAGATGCTTGCTCCTTGGAAGAAAAGCTATGACAAACCTAGATAACATATCAAAAACCAGAGGCATCACTTTGGCAACAAAGGCCCATATAGTCAAAGCTATGGTTTTTCCAGTAGTCATGTATGGATATGAGAATCTATATATTATACAATATTAATTAAAATCCTAAGTCATTACATTTTTGTTGTTGCAGTTTTATCCAGGAAATATCCTGATCATTACAATATATTCCTAGAATACCCTGGTTGCTTTTCCTGCGATGTTCCCCTTCTCTTCATTTGTTTTTTGCCTAAAGATTCCTGATCCCTCTGACTACAATAAGGCATTCTAGTTATCCAGTTTCCTTTATGGCATTTCTCATAATTGTACCTATGGATATACTTGGCTTTTCAGGTGGTGCTAGTGGTAAAGAACTCTCCTGCCAATGCAGATGATGGAGATGCGTGTTCAATCCAAGGGTCAGGAAGATCCCCTGTAGAAGGGAATGGCTACCCACTCCAGTACTCTTGCCTGGCGAATTCCATGGACAGAGTAGCCTAGCAGGCTACAGTCCAAGGGGTCACAAAGAGTTGGACACAACGGACTGACTAACAGACACACACACTCAGAAATAGTTGTCAAATATTTTGTTTAGTGTATATCTCCCTCTAGCCATGAAATTCAAAGATGGTTGCTCCTTGGATGAAAAGCTATGACAAATCTAGTTAGCATAGTAAAAAGCTGAGACATCACTTTGCCACCAAAGTTCCGTATAGTCAAAACTATGGTTTTTCTAGCAGTCATATACAGATATGAGAGTTGGACCAAAAAGAAGGCTGAGCACCAAAAGAATTGATGCTTTTGAATTGTGGTGCTGGAGAAGATTCTTGAGATCCTCTGGACAGCAAGAAGGTCAAACCAATCAATCTTAATAGAAATTAACCCTGAATAATCATTGGGAGGACTGATGCTAAAGCTAAAGTTCTAATACAAAGGCACCTAATGTGAAAAGTCAACTCGTTGGAAGTGCCATGATGCTAGGAAAGATTGAGGGCAAAAGGAGAAGGGGGTGATAGAGGATGAGATGGTTGGATAGCATAACTGACTCAATGGACATGAGCTTGGGCAAACTCTGGGAGAGAGTGAAGGACAGGGAAGCCTGGTGTTCTGCAGTCCATGAGGCTGCAAAGAGTTGGACACGATTTATCAACTGAAAACATCTCCACTACTAGAATGTAAGCCTTCACCACCTTGTTCACTACATAACACAAAGGAGACTTTTAGTAAATGTTCCTAAAATAAATGAATGAATGAATGAGTGAACCATCCAGAATCCTCTGTCTATTCCTTTTATTGTAAGAAAAATGAAATACAGAAGTGATATGAGACAAGTTTATTTCACTAGGATGCTTACAACTTCAAAGGGACCAACACTTTAAGAGTTCAGAGTGGAAATGAGCCTCTAGAGTCTTGCTATAAATGTCACGTGTAATTCATTCATGTACTCATCTCAAACATAACACTACTTTGAAGGCTAAATGCCAAGAAATAGGCAGTCACTGCAAGGTAAAGTCCAAGGTATTTAATTACTCCAAGAGCAGTCCAGTGGTGGCCGTCTCATTGACATTCTTTTGCTGTTGCGGATGAGTGAATTAACATTTCTGAGAGCTGCCTTTAGGGGCAAAACGGTTTCCAAATATTGAAAAGTTCTAATTAATTTTATATTTAAGAGGCAATTGTAAACTATAATGTTTGAAACATTGGTTTGATCTTGAATATAAAATGTATTGCTATTTCTTATTTTGGTTCATTGTTGTCTTTTAAGTTTTAACTTCAAGCTAAAATCAAGGAAAAAATTTTTAATGAACTCAAATGCTTAAGTAGAAAAAACTGAAAATTTCAGATTTGAAAACTAGAAATACTTATATTAGTTACCTAATGTGTTAGTTTTACTAAAATATTATAATTATAATGCTATATTAATATAAATGTTTTTATATTTAGTTAACATACATTTTTCTATTTGATTTCATTTATTATTTAATAGGTATGTTATCAGAAAGAAAAAGCAAATTAGCTCAAAATATCCACTTTAAAAAGGTCTTTTCTAGTTTTGTAAATTCAAAGTCCTTTTCCATTTGCTATCACCATATGAAGTTAACCTCATGAAGTTAGTTAAAAGGACAATAATTTTTAATTACTGTACTTTATTAAAATATATCATGTAATTAACATTATTGACTCCTTACATGTCAATTTTTCAAGGATATCCTATTATTCTACTTTAGGAGTTTATTAGCAAACCAATGAAACAATCTTACTCAATTTAGAGTTAAAAGTTTCACTATCCCAGATAGCATGACAGACCAACCATCACTTAAGGGCTGCAGTTCAAACAATTATCAAAGAGGCTATAACCACTTTTTGGGGAAAATCTATCCCTACAAATAATTCTTCAAAAGATTCTTCTATTGCCACCCCAGGAATAAGTTACAATCGACAAGTCAGTTGAAAGCTCCAAAAACATTAGCCAAGATGATGAGCCGTATTTTTCTTTTAGATTTATGTATTAGCAATGTATTCAAGAATTACTATGCTTACATATAAAAAATGTACCCATGGGCAAGCACTCTTACCTTTACAAGAAGCACAATATGGGCATCTTTTTTTCCTCACCTATGTCAAGGTCTGTCTGGGGTCCAAGTATGGCATAGAATCTCTAGATGTTTATAGCTAATCTAGAGATGTATATAGCCAGATCACCCAGTTATGGTCAAATCAAGAGAAGATCCCAAAAAACAGAAACAGAAAAAGATAATTTTCTCCAAAGATCATATCAATGGCATCCCAAAGGAATTTTTCCTGATTACTTACCACTTAAAGTGATGAAATAAAACTAGGCATTTTAAAGCCATATTTTGGAAGTGCCACTGAAGACAGTTAACGTCATTTTCTGGTCATTATTTAACTAGCACTTTAACAAGTCCTAAAATAAAACTATTCTTGCTTTTTATTCTCTACAACTGATAGTTTGGTAAATAAACCCATCAAGTTCTCAATTTGTTAAGACTGACAGAGGCTGAGAACACCTTTGTAAAATGGCATCTTCTATGCCAAGAGTTCTTAAAGGCTTTCAGCAGATATTATTCAATTATTCCTGTGAGGCTACTGTGACATTAAGTGGATGTTTTTCTTCAAAAAACTCAGATGCAAGAAGGTGAAATGATGTTTCCAAAGCAACAAAAAGCCATTTTTTCGAGTGTCAAATCAAAACCTTGAAAGAGAGTCAAATATTTCCTTCTGCTGGGAGTTTTAACTCTTCCTCCTGAGTTTCTGCTCCATGTCCACCCTGTGCTGCCTCTTTTCACACACACACACTCTTGGCCTCTCCTCACCATCTCGAAGCCAGCCCTGTATTCTCATTTGCTTCACTCATCTCCCCCACCCGACTTGCTGCTTTTTCATTTCTTTCATCCTTTAAGAGCTTTGAGATGCTTTGACAGAGGGTTATTTTCTCTCTCTCTCTGTTTCTATAAAGTTCATGTCTTGTGCATTTTGAATATTGAAGGATTAAAAATGATGCATGCTTCTGTGCTTATAAAAATTAAGAATGGTTTTTGATGCAGTTATAAAGACTAACTCAAATAAAAAGCTTTAGAAAAGCTTTTATTTCTAAGGAATCACTTCCAGGGTTGTCAGATTCACAGTCAAATGTAACAACTCAACTCTCTTCCTCTTCACAAAATGTGCCAATTTTTTCTTCTGTAAAGATTTCCTTTTACTGCTAAATCCTTTAGTCTCAGAACACTAAATATACCAAGATTACTATCTAATTATTCTGACTGACACATTTCTGCCTTCTGAGAAATGAGACCAATAGTGCTACCTTTTAAAAACTCATTGCCGAGACAATGCCTTCAAGGAAAATGTGGTGATGTTTATCACAGAATATAAGATCTAGATTTCATTTAAGATTGTTCCCATTTGAAACATAATGATGGGAATATCAAAGAATAAACGGTAAAAGCAACATGCAGCTACAAATTTTTGTTTGCTAACAAATTTATCTAAATTGTGGAGCTGACAAAGAAAAAGGCAGGTAAATAAAAAGCCATGAGGATCTCATCATGTTGCAGTATGAGAGTTACATAGTTCCTTTAATATAAAACGGAAGCAAAAATAAATATAAAAGTGCAATCACCAAGTCAAAATTCCCTTAAAATTCGCCACGTCTTACATGCAGACTGAGTAGACTGATTTGTAATTATTTTAAATGGAGACACAACCTTCCTTTCCTTTTTAAAGTGTACACACACTTGGGAGAAGTAACACATCGATTTAAATTCATATGAAGTTATAGAAGACTGACAGTGGATCCCTTCCTGAGACCAGGTTTTAAAAGAGGCAAGATGATGGAAATCTGAAAAGAAGAGGGAGAAAGAGACTAGGGAGCAAGAGGCTGGCCTTAAATAGGAATCTGATCTCCTTCAGAAAGTTCTTTACAATCAATCCTGAAATTCCATGTAACTGCCACCATCTATCACATCAACTTTATCACTTTCCTTATTTGTTTCCCAGAATAACACGTCCATCTCTTTTCTTAGATTAGGATGTTTTTCCATTCTTTGAATGTCTAACCTCCCATTGCTTTCAAAGCACTTTTTCTGATAGGCTCACTACATAACCTAAAAAAGATATTTTAAAAAACGAATTCTAGGTCATAGCAGGGGGAGCAGGAACCAGAACTGACAGCACCGATTTTATAAATTCCTGACTTCCGTGTCCCTTTTTATTAACATTTTAACAGACGTGTACTGAATCACTACTTCTGCTACGTTTTAATTCTTGCAAACTTTAAAAAGAAAAAATCCATTAAGGGAGCTATTGAAGAGGCTATCAAATACTGACAGGCTCCACTCTTCACCCTAGGAAAACTCTGCGTTTCTGCTGGCCTTTTGAGACCCGAACATCACTGTGCCCCAGAAAAAAGCTTGACGCATTAATAAAATACAAGCTTTGGTGAAGACCTGAAGAAAACTTGATTCTTCTGTTGTCAAAGCTGGGCCTCGTTCTGAAATCCGAGCAGATGGAGGAGCAAAGAGGAAGGAGAAGTTGCGTACTTCTGAAGTGAAGCCACACACACAATCTGAGTCTTTCAAGCTTGTCAGCACTTCTTATCAAAGACAGATTTCAAAACATTATTCAAGTACCTTTAATGCTGAGCTGAAAAACTCAACTTGTCTAGGATACTAATTCTTAACAGCACAGATGGTCACTGTACCTGGTGGAGGAAATAGAACTACCTGGATACACCATAATCCTACGCTTTCTTTCTGCCAACTGAAACTATTTTCCGGAGTCATTAGAGACTGGGGTAACCCAATGCCTCCTCTCCCAACCCCATCAGGGTTTTGTCCCTGCAGTCTTTTAGTCTCCTTAATTTTTTTTTTCTCCTGCATGTGGCACCAGGGGGCCTCCTTTTCTTAGGCAAACCCTCTTTACAAAGCTTTAAGGATAGACTCCATCCGGGTTTTCCTCTGACTTCACTTTCTCTCATTTTAACTACAGGCATGGCCTGAGGCTGACTCCTCAATTCACACTGCTTCTTTCCTTCTCCTTTGTCCCTTAGAAATTTAATCCAATCTGGCCTGAAGCAGAACTACAAAGGAGGAAGATTGTTTCCAGCAGCCAAATCCTCCATCTCAGTAGTCAGTGATGGGTGCCTTTTAGCATTTGCTTGAAATAGATTTTAAATTAAAAATGTGGCTGTTCTTGGAATACCCTGCTGCTGCTGCTAAATCGCTTCAGTCATGTCCAACTCTGTGCGACCCCACAGACAGCAGCCCACTAGGCTCCTCTGTCCCTAGGATTCTTATACCCTAGGCAACCTCAAACTGAGGTTCTTGGCTCTTTCTCTTTCTTTGGCCTGGAATGCTATTCCCTCCGGGGACTGGCTCACTCTTTGACCTCCCTCAAATCTTCAGCCTCCCCTGACCATTCTCTGTAATGTCACGATCTGCTGTTCTTTCTCCCTCTTGGCTCTCCTTGCTGCTGCTACTGCTAAGTCACTTCAGTTGTGTCCGACTCTGTGCGACCCCATAGACAGCAGCCCACCAGGCTCCGCTGTCCCTGGGATTCTCCAGGCAAGAACACTGGAGTGGGGTGTCATTTCCTTCTCCAATGCATGAAAGTGAAAAGTGAAAGTGAAGTTGCTCAGTTGTGTCGGACTTTTAGCAACCCCATGGACTGCAGCCTATCAGGCTCCTCCATCCACGGGATTTGGCTCTCCTTACTGTGCTCAAATTGGTGTTTTCCTATAACAGCTGCAACTTCTGACATGTATATAACTTACTAATTATATTTATTAGTTTTTTAAAATTATCATTTTATCCTTATAAAATATATGCTCTATTTTGTTCACTGATTGGTCCAGAATGGTGACCAGCACTTAGTAGGTGATTAATCAGTATTACTCTAATCGAGTTGAGAAACTTCCCTATGCTATCCCACTTCTTTTTTTCTTTTCACTGCCAACAGCCTCATCCAGGTTTCCTCTCATGGTAATTAGCTAATTAGCATGCTAATTACATTTCCTATTCCCCTCTCTTTAATCCATCTCCTTTACTGTTGGCTGATTTTCTTCTTCAAAACTCACATTTATCTTCTCATTATCCTTCTCAGAAACCTTGACTGTAAGACCAAGTCCAAGTTCTTCTGGGACTTGAGGCCCTGCCCACATGAGAACCCACCCCATCCAAACTCATCTATGCCCACACTTCAAATGACTCTAGTCAAGCTGGTATTGGTTTTGTTCATTGAAGAAACATTCATGGACCTCCTACTCCTAGATCCTATGTTGCATAAAGCACAGTTCTGTCAGTTCAGGCAACTGAGCTAGAAGAATGTAAATTTAAACAAAAGCATTATGTTGCAGGGAGGAAGCCAGCTCTGGCTCCAAGTTGGAACTGTTTCTTTAATTTTCGTTACTTTTGTTATTATAATCATACAGTAACAAAATGGTTACCTCAGAGAATGGTTTGCCTGAGAGAATCCTGCCCCTCTGCCTGACTATTAAACTAAAGAGACTTGGTTCAGAACCCTGTCCACCCCACCTGTGGATGGCAGGAAGGAGAAATGAACACATCCCCTGCCTGGGGCTTGCCATTCTCAGAGACATTTGCAAGATTAATGGCCTTTTTACTTTGCTTCCTCACCTTCCCCCATGTCTAACTTCTAAAACAACCTGACATCCAGACCCCAAAAAGATGGTTATTTTCATGGGCTAAGCCTGCCATCTTCTCTGTCTGCTGGCTCCCTGGTTAAAATCTCTTCCTTGCCTCAGCACCTCGTCTCTCGGATTCATTGACCTGTCCTGCGGTGAGCAGAGTGAGCTTGGACTCAGTAACATTTACGTTAAAGAAGAAACTGAGTCTTCAGAAGATACACATGTGGCCGACATCGGTACACGTTGCCCCCATCACTGAAATGCCTCTCTCCTCTGCCTTTCCTGCTTTGGGGAAACAAGCCATAACTATTCGTAAAGGTTTAATTTCAATTTACTCTGTGGTGGATGCCTTTTAAATGCCATAATATCTTTGACTAAACATACTCAATAAATGCGTTGTCCTTCCACAAATATTCTGAAGTTTCTTTCCTTGCCTTTCTTCTCCTCATCTAAAGAAACACTGATTCAGACTCACAGACTTCAAGAAATAGCTTTTCTGGTGGCTGGGGGGAAGGATGAGGGGAAGGGCTAGTTAGGGATGGGCATGTACACACTGCTATATTTAAACGGATAACCAACAAGGCCCTACTGCATAGCACAGGAGCTCTGCTCAATATTCTGTGGTAGCCTGGATGGGAGGGGAGTCTGGGGGAGAATGGATACATGTATATGCATGGCTGAGATCCTTTGTGGAGCCCCTGAAACTATCACAACATCGACTGTTAATCAGCGCTACCTCAATCCAAAATAAAAAGCCTAACGAAAAGAAACACTGATTTCTAGACTCCACAGGACTCTCCCATCCCAAAGTGCTTCTCCCACGAGTGCATCTCTGCGCCTCAGAGCCTGGATCCAAAATGGGAACAGAAGCTCGGAAAGGGATCTGAGCCTCTAGGGAAGGGGTGAAGGGCTTGCGCTGCGGATTGCTGAGAAAGCTGCTGTTCCCAAATGGTGCCATCTTTCTACAGCCATCTCTAAGCACTTCAAGGTCTCACCACTCCTCTTGACATGAAGGTTGTCAAGATGATGAAGTTTCTGGTTTCTGCAGCACTATGCTGCCCCACTGCTAAGGGAAGCACACTGACTGAACCCGCCCACCCTGCCCAGGCACCACAGTAACCATCTGCATGAGCTGTTTTACGACAGGAGGTCCTGGTAAGGAACACGGAACTAATAAGCCATCACCAACCAGAAGAGTTCAGGAAGGGTCAAAAGGTGACACCGCATGTCCGACCACCTCCCAGAATCCGTCTCTCTGGCATCCATCTTGGCTGAACAAGGTGTGCACCACCAGGAAGACTCTGAGTCAGAACGATTGGCTAAAGACAACTCAGAAACTAACTCCATCACCATAAAAGCCAAGACTGCAAGCCATGTGGCAGAGCCGTTCTCCTGGGTTCCCCTACCCTCCTGCTCTCCACCCGGGTGCCCTTTCCCAAGAAAATCTCTTGCTTTGTCAGCACATGTGTCTCCTCGGACAATTCATTTCCGAGTGTTAGACAAGAGCCCGTTTCGGGTTCTGGAAGGGGTCCCCCTTCCTGCCACACCGCCACTAATGCTTCTGAGGTTCTTGATCCAGAATGTTCTCCTAAATTATCCTCCTCATGCTACCCCTCCCTGCTTCTGAACGTCTACTCTGTTTACTATGATATATATACATTAAACAATCTAGAATTTGACGTTGTCTTGAGTTTGGGATTTTTTGGGGGGAGGGTGCCATATATTGATCACTGTGGAAATTCTTAAAGGCATAAATTATCTTTCCCACAACAGTAGTTGCCAAACTTTGCTAAGCAGTAAGGCCATTAATAGCGTATTTTTAAAAAAAAAATCAGATTCCAAGACTCCAATCTGCAAAAGTGCAGCACTTGTCTAGATCCTAAGGACTTCATATTTGCAGAAAGCTCCCCAAATAACTGTTATAATCAGCCAGCTATGGGTATCACTGCTATATATATGTTTTCCTTGGGACAGATAGTAGCATAATCTCAAAGCACCTTGTGACCTGAAAATTATTTACTCTTTAACTATTAAAAATTCATGACCAAAGCCTCTGATTTCTACACAGTACTGTTTCACCTAGGTTTCAGATTCTAGTACTGATTTTGTGAGCACCACAGAATATTTTAAAAATTTTAGAATTCAAAACACCTAAAATCTCATCACATATACATACATATTTTATGTGGAAACAGCCATTCCAAGCACATATCTGTAGATTCTAAGTTTTCTTTAATATAACATTATGTTAAATACTTTGTAAATGTCATCATTCTTCAAAGTAGTAAAAATAATATTCCACCGAGATGAAGGCACTAATTAACTTAATACCCCACTTTTGGTTTTTGTTATCATTCCCCTATAATTTTAAACATTGTTTAATTGATACCTGTGAAATAAACAATTCTTTGATATAATTAAATTATACTTATCTATTTTGAAATACTTATTAACAAAATATATATATCACTCTTTTTTAAAATGTTCTAATACTTGAACAGTTTTTGTCCAGTTTGTTTTCTTATTTTTGGACTTTTAAGACAATCCTTCATAAATGACACTACTAAAAGTCACTCAGTCTCATCTGTACATTCTTGGGGTTCCTATATTTTGCCCTAATTTCCATATTATCCTGTTTTTGGGGGTACTTTCTAACATCAGCCACACTACAGGGAGAAAAACTGTACATATTATAGTATAGATCAGTGTTTTTAAAAACAGGGCTTATAGGTCCCGTATGGAAGAAGACTCTTGAGATTCCCCTGGATAGCAAGGAGATCAAACCAGTCAATCATAAAGAAAATCAATCCTGAATATTCACTGAAGGACTGATGCTGAAGCTGCAATACTTTGGTCACCTGATGAGAAGAGCAGATTCATTAGAAAAGACTCTGATGCTGGGAAAGATTGAAGGCAAGAGAAGAGGATAATAGAGGGCAAGATGCTTGGATGGCATCACTGACTTGATGTACATGAGTTTGAGCAAGCTCTGGGAGATGAGGAAGGACAGGGAAGCCTTGCTTGCACAGTCCATGGGACCACAAAAAGTTGGACATGACTGAGCAGCTGAATGACAACGATAATAGAGTAACCTGGAATACTTGTTAAAAGTGAGCAATCCTGGATGCTTCAAATTACTCAGACATTTAGGTTTGGAATCTAAGAGAAAGAAATTTAAATAAGAACACCACGTTATTTTTATGCATACTAAAGTTTGAAAAAAGTCTTCTATATACTACTATATGAATGACTTTGCAATCTAGATTTAAGATATACCCAGTGCCAACAGACCTCTTATTCCACTTCTTTATTAAATTTGTGTGTGTGTATATATATATATATAAATTCTGTGATCACTAACACAAAATAGTTCTATTTCCCTCCCACCTGGACCCTCCTGTAGTAGAGTGCGCCTTTTTTTATCTTCACATTTCTGTCACTGTTGAGATTCTGTTTTGTACATAAACACTGCTCATACGTATTAGTTCTTTAACTTTTTAAACCAGATTTATACTCCATTAAATAGGTTAGTCTTGAACATTACAGAAAACTATTTACATGATTTAAAGTAATTTCCTTAAATTATAATCCTCGTTTAGTGTCTTCAAGACTTTGTTACTAGATTCCTACAGTTCTTGATACAGGGCTATTACATAATAACAATATAGGGTCACTGAAATTCTGTCATATGTCAGATGACAAAGACTCTCTCCTTGACCAAATCTGGGTGAGGATCCTCTGAATTCTCTTCTCAACTAAGCTCTGACCTTGGGGTCTCTCCTTGGCCTGCTTAGTTCAATTCTAGCAAGAATTCTGATGAGTCAGTTTAGGAACTCTTCCTCTGGTATCTTTGATATTAGATCAGCTTCCACGCACACACCGACTGCCTCCCCCCAAACACACACATCCATATCTTCTCTCTCTGGTATCTTTGATATTAAATCAGCTTCCACACACACATACACACACACACACACACACCCATATCTTCTCTCCCTGACCTGCCTTCAGCAAGGATCCTGTTGAGTCAGTCTAGCAAGAATTCCTCTGGCCTTGGTAATTTTCCATCCATCCACTGATCCCCACTTTGCTCCTAGGCTATAAATCTCCCACTGTCCTTGTTGTATTTGAAGGTGAGCCATTTCTCTTTCTCTTGCAACAAAACTTCATTGCTTCAGTCCCTCCTGAATAAAGTCTTCCCTACTGTCTTTAACACGTGTCATGCGGTTTCTGTCCCTCACACAGGCACTGTGCCATATTTCAGACAGAAAAGTGAAAAGAGTAATACTTACGCAGGAGAAAATCACATTCTGGTATGGAAGTCCATCTCATCAGAAATGTTTACAAAGTAGTACAATCAAATCTAAAGCATGCACTCAGCATACAGAAAAAAAAAATACTGTAACTTAAAAGGACTAAGAAGAACCTTTCTTGTGGCTATATCTGCATGGCTGAATTTAACAGGATAGAAAAATTAAGAGTGCCAAATATGATGTGGCCTGTATACACACTGTTATTCATGTCAAAAAACTAGCTATAAATAACATCAAGCATGGCCTATTTTCATACTGGATCCATAGAATACTCATGTTTCATTTTTTGAAACAAAAATATCTTTGATATACTCTGTGTATTTTCATTTTGATGGTGTATTTTTAGAAAAGTCTTTGCCCACTATGACCTCTTTTGGGACCTAACATACACCATGACAGGCTTTAAGGCCTAAGTTCCATTTTCTCAAGAAGCTGAGTAATTGCCCCGGAGGAACTGGGATCATCTTCCATAGGGGCCAGGACTTGACCAATCAGCATGGTCCCTGTAGCCTGGTCTGAGCCTATCAGAACTTAATGGACCTCTCCCAAGAAAGCCCACGCGCACAAAAATTTAGCCAATTAGAAGATGCAAGAAACTCTTGTAACCAATCCACCCTTGGCAACTCCTCCTCTTTGTTCCAAACCTATAAATATTACTGTAATTCAGGGCTGGGGGCTCTTGCCCGACTCCACTGTGCTGGATGCGGTTTGAGCTCTAGCTCGGGCTAGCAATAAACCCCTTTTTGCTTTTGCATTGCTGTGGACGTTTTATTCTCTCAGTTTTGGAGACTCAGACTTCGGGCACAACAACCTCTTTCTATCATGAAGAACAGAAGGTACACACAGACACATGTGTGTAAACCCTCAGGTGTATCTCATAAAAATCCATGGCCACAGTGGATATTGCCAGGGGCAAGTTCAGAGTCTTAATCAATGTCATTCCCAAGTATAAATCAATTAAATTAAAAAAACCTAAGACAATGAGGAAACACTACATAATCACTTGAATGGCTAAAATTCACAACACTGACAGCACCATATGCTGGTAAGGATGTGGAGCAACAGGAACCCTGATATACTGTAGCATATAGCTACATACTGGCTATAGCAGTATGCTATGGCTGTGGCATACTGAATGGAAAACGCTACAGCCACTTTGGAAGGCAGTTTAGAGATTTCTTATAAAACTAAACATACTTGGAGCATACGATCTAGGAGTCACACTCCTTGGCATATATCCAAATGAACTGAAAACTTATATCCACATAGAACTCTGCAGATAAATGTTCATGGGAGCTTTTTTATCATAACTGTCAAACTTGGAAATAACCAAGATGTCCTTTAATAAGCTATGGAAAACCAAACTGTGGTACATCTGTACAGTGAATATTACTCAACAATATAGAGAAACGAGCTAAGCGAAAGAAGCCAGTCTGAAAAGGCTGTCTGCTGTATGGCATTCTTGAAAAGGCAAAGCTGTGGAGGCAGTAAACCAATCAACAGTGGCCAGGATTTCAGTGAGGGGAGAGAAGGGCCAACAGGGGAAACACATGGAATTTTCAGAGTAGTGAAGATATTCTATGTGATACACTAACAATGAAAATGTGTCATTATGCATTTTTCAAACCCACAGAATGCACAACACAAAGAGTGAACCTTTATGCAACACGTTACTAAAGAAAAATGTATCAATATTGGTTCATATCAATCGCAGAAAATGTACCGTACCAATAAAAGATGTTAATAACGGGATAAATTATGTGTGCTTTTCAGGGAGGACATGCAGGAGGAGCTCATTGCAGTTTTCAACTAATTTTTCGGTAAAACTAAAACTGCTCTAACAAAAATCTGTCAATCACTTAAAAAAAAAAAAAAAAAAGAAAGGCAAACTTTAAGACACAGAGGTTATAAAACCAAAGCAAACCAAACCAAAGGTCCTGGTTATATAGGACAGCTTCTATTCACAGAATTGTGACCAAAGGGTATTTATGCTCATCTTTCATGGAGACACCACTGGACATCTCAGCTGTTACCTCTTAACCTTGAGGTGATAACTTCGGCGGTACATGCGACAATACTGGAAAATAAGGCATAAAAGAAGCACCAGACTAGCTGAGTCCCATCAGCCTGCTTCCTCTAAGTCTGCAGTATTCGGTCTGGGTTTGAGTCAGGCCCCAATCTGTCTAATGCTTACTCAGTTTCTTTTGAATGAGATAACTTAATTTTACCCAGACTAGACCAAATACGGAAGGGAGGCCTAAACTCCACAGTTACCTCAGGCTGCGGGGGCTCCTTCTATCCCTGGAGGAATATTTTGTCTTCTGTAAACTTGCCCAGAGCCCTAGGAGAACAAGGAGTTCTGTGAGAACTCACGTGCCTATGTGGGTCCTCCAAGAGAGGACTTCTTTATCATTGCACAGACGCACATGGAAGGAGAACATTCGTTCAAGCGTCATGATATAAAATACTGGCCAATCTTTAGGGAAAATAAACTTCATAGGAAAATTTAGAATGCAAAGTATCATTTTTTTTTCCCCTCTATGAAAAGCTTCTCTAAATCCAGATTCTGATCACAGGGACATATAAAAAGCTGGGGATACACTTCAGAGTTTTCAAAAAAGCAGCATCTGTTGCTCCCCAGTAGAGCTCTTCTACACAGTGGTTTACAGATGTACTGAGAGTCCATCTCCTCAAATGCTCTGGGGCTCAGCACCAGTTGAGCGGGGAATGAGCGGCCTCTGCAGAGTACCACAGGGACAATTCTTTTTTCTGTGTGCCCACAAGAAGGAAAAGGCCAAGAAGCACCTCAAGAGAGAATCTTTGCTAACGATAGTTTAATCCAAAGTGGCCAGATTGGTGCTTCGCAATTCCCACTGTGTCTACGTATCATCCAACTTCAAACATAAAGATAATATCTGCAAAGGAATTATTTCTGCACATATTCCACACGAAATGTATAAAGCATGAACGATGACAAAGCTATCAATAACTTCCAAGCATCTTTAATACTCCTGATAATATAGCCTAATTTTACACCACAGTTTCATTAATTTTCGAAGGTTACAAAAACCAAAAGTAGGAATCAGTTATTACCTTATAATGGAAACTTCTGCACTCGCCTCAAGGTAAAGCGACGGTGTCCTCAGGCAATCCCTCCTCCCCGGGACTGAGCAGTTCTTGAACTGTCTCTACCAGGTCTAAGGGGAAAGAAAAATACATAAATAATCTTCTAGGTGCACTTCAGCTAACACTCATACTCTGTTTCAGGTTATTCAGATTCTTTTTGCCGTTTCATGAAATCTCCACATATCTTGCATCAAACTATCCTGTACAAAATCACACCCTTTACAGAAGACATAATTTGAATGTGGGAATTTTCTTCCTTTGAATCTCATCCATCTTTGAAAGGATGCCTTCCTTATCTAATGCAATACGGTATTAACTCTTTTTCAGCAACTACTAGACTTACTTTCCCCAGATCACAATTTTATACTTTTTGGTCTCCTTAGTAACAGCAAATGTTTCTACAAGAGAAGTTAAAAGTTGTTAGACTTCTACAAGTCCTGTCTGTGGCTTTGCTAAGGCTGTTTTATTGCTTTACTCTGCTGTGAAATAAACTAACACATTTTGCTCCCTAATGTCCTAAGTCTAATTTTTTTTTCTGACCTAAAAATCCTTACCAGAGCCTTAAGTATCCCATCAAGTCTATAATAATACTGACTTGAGCCAGTGAAAAAGTATGCTCTGCCAGCATGTTCTGTAAGATAGCCTTCCATCACCACAAAGTTTCAGACATTCTTTTTTGGAACCAGCAAAGAAAATAAGCTGGCTTTGGCAGTCAATCATGAACTGCTCTAATTCGATGAATCCATTTTCTACAGGCTTTACTTGGCAGGCTCTTCCCACTGCCTGCAAAGTGACTAGTTCTTTGTAAACCTCCTTTGCAATTCTACCTACCTTCTACATCCCAAAATGCTATAGGTTATTGAAAATATATTTTAAAGAAGAACTTTTAGAGCAAATATCTAATTTTGGAGATTTTTTTCCCTTTTATTTTTAATTAAAAACTTATTGAAATATAGTTGATTTACAATATTGTGTTAATTTCAGCCATACAGCAGAGTGATTCAGCTATACATACATACATATATATATATTCTTTTTCATATTATTTTCCTTCTACAACCTGTCACACACATGTTGGTTACTCACAGAACTGTCTTGAAGATAACTGAAACCAATGGTTACTGCTGTGTAAAGCGTAGAGGAGTCTGGAAGAAGGGCTATGCTCCTAGCTCTGAAAATTAGGATTATTTATGTTATTTATTATAATATAATAAGTTCCATGTTATTTATTAGTATATTATAATAGTATATATTACATATATATATTATTTAGATAATAGATGATTAACATTGGAGTTATTTAGATTATTATTGATGGGTTTCACTTTTCAAATGGAGGTTCATAGTACAAAGTTACAAGCTGAGTGGTACTTCTGAACTCTGCATGTAAGAATCTTATTCTCTATATTTTTGGAATTCTTAAGGGCAAATGGTGAGAGACTGGGGAAGACAGGGCCAATAAAACCTCCAAGGAGAGACACAGAGTAGTTTTTAAATACAATTTTAAAATAATATTGTCCTTCCTTATTACTCTTATTATCACAGACATAAAAAAGCACATACCTCATGGTTACATTTCAGTGACGTTCTAGAAAGGACAGAAAAGAGGCTATAGTAATAATCAGAACAGTGGTTATGAGAGATTAACTGGGAAGTAGCAGGAGGGAACTTTCTAGAAAAATGGGAAAACTATATATTTGGTTGAGATAGTGGTTATAGGAATAGATAGACCTGAAAAAAAGAACTATGAAGCCATGTCTATAAAATCTACATTTCATTGTAAGTAAATTATACCTCCATTTAAAAATGAGACTCAAAGAAATCTCTAGATTTTTCAGTGATTTTGAATCAGAGAGTTTTTAAGAAGGAGTCACTACCTTTTTCCTGGTCAGCAAAAAACATTTCACCCTTTCTTTCATTCAAGTATCCACTCAACAAAGGTTTATTAAGCACAAATATATTCAGAGCTAACACAATGGCAGTGAGTTAGAGAAAAGAATGGCTAGCAAAATAGACATTTCTCCTATTATGGAGTTTAAGAGTCTGTCACGGAAAAACAGAAAATTCAAACGCACAAAAACAGGGAGTTATGGCTGTAGCATTGAGAGCAAGCCCTATGTTTTAACAAAGGAGTTGCATCAAAACAGAATGAAGTATTTTATGCTAAATCCCAAGCTAATATGAGCTGAGAATATTGGTGTTCGCTGAGTCATTAAAAGCTGTTAGAGCAATCAGACCAAAGCAAACCAACTAACATTTTTTTATATTAATCCAACTCTATATATTCTTAAAGCTACTGAATCAAAACATCAAAACACTTTTCATGTCAAATTTCATTTTGACATTCAATTTTTTTTTTAACAAACAAAATTTAGGTCTTGTACACCCTCGGGCATCTTATATATACAGCTGTCCATGAGGATAACATGGTATTAAATAACTTTCTTTCCCATGAGCAAATCCCAGCTGGGAAGACAGGTGTCTCTACTTCTGGTGACTATTGCCAGTGAGGGCTTTACAAGCTCTCCTAACAAGGAGTATTATGCATATTCACACGAAACCCAAGCTTGTGACTGGTGCAATACTTGATACACAAAGTACAACCAAGAACAGATCAGCATTCCAATATAAAATGATATCAGGTCAACACAGCTCCCTCCCCAAACAATTTTAAATGAAGTCCCTCTATGGGCAATCCAATTTTTGAAACATACAAAAATTTTCCTTAGCCTAACTGGTATAAAAAAATCTCTGCATTCCTTTTTATTAAAGATTTTCTAACCTGTTTGTCCCGAATTCTTTCCAAAATGGGAGGAGCTATTTATAAGATGAAAAGATACAATTAAAAAGTGGAAAAAAAAACATGAATCATATAAGTTATTGAATTTATAAGCTTCTAAGGAGGCTATATTACTTATTGTATAAAACTGTCTAGAAGAAAATCAACATGATTTTTTTTCAAAGACTGCTTTAAGAGAAAACAAAGCTTCCCAGGTGGCTCAGTGGTAAAGAATGCGCCTGCCAATTCAAGGAGACAACAGGAGACATAGGTTAGATCCCTGGGTCAGGAAGATCCCCTGAAGAAAGTGACCATTAAAACCCTACAGTAACTGGGACACTGGATAACTATCTCAACCGTGACAGCCATTGCATGTATCTTCAGAAAATATTGCCAGATTGCAATTGAAACTGTGGATAGACACTTTAATTACTTCCTTACTTTCATCAGTGATAAACTGAAAAGAAATGCTCTACTGCTAAAAAGGAATGACAATTTCTGTTTCTGAAAGTTTAAACTATTTAATATTTAAGAACTGTATATATTTTGCCCAAGTCATACACTGTTTTTCGTTTTTATTCTTCAGTCAAACAGTTGATAACACAATGAAGCTTTTTCCTGGCATTTTAGTGCAGTTTTTTCCCTCCACTTTTCTAATTTTCAGTCTCCAATCTCCCTTGAGCTTTGGTTTCTACGCCTTGTTTTTGCCAGGGGGAATATCAGCTCTCTGTGTTCCCACTTCCTGAGTAGTTCTTTGTATTCACTCTTACTCTAAGAAACACTTTAGGGCAAAATGTAGTATGTGAGCATGGGAGGTTTGAAGGAAACAAAATACTGGCATTTAAGACTTTCTTATTCTCCATTCACTGGATACGTAATTGTGCAAAATTCTAGATGATGTCTAACGGTTTTTGCATTGTCACAGCTTCCTTCACTCTCAAGGATGTCACCGAATGACATTTGGTCTGCAAGCCTGTATCCAATGATAAGACAAGGTTTTCCTGTGTCCCCAGAGCAAATTTTAACAGCTCCACATTTAACAAATCTATTAAACCCTAAAATCTACCTAGCAGTAGTGAGACATCTTGAGAAAGGAAATAAAATCTTTGGAACTAGTGACAGGACAGAATTTTTCCAGAGGTTCAATTTTAGGCATTAGCGTTACTGTGTATGTGTACTTCAGATAAGCTCCAAAGTATGTAATCAGCTCCCGGTATGTGCCTGTCACTGTGCAAGGAACCAAGGACACATGAATAAAACATGGCTCTTTTGCTAAAGAGGCTCGTAGCTTAGCCAAGGAAGGTAAGGGGGCATAAACACATTACAAGATAAGTTAGTGTCATTTAGGCTTCCCCTGGTGGCTCAGATGGTAAAGAATCTGCCTGCAATGCAGGAGACCGGGGTTTGATCCCGGGGTCAGGAAAATCCCCTGGAGAAGGGAATGGCAACCCACTCTACTATTTTTGCTATTTTTGTCCATGGAGAATTCCATGGACAGAGAAGCCTGGTAGACTACAGCCCATGGAGTTGCTGAGAGTTGGATACGACTAAGTGACTAACACACACAAATGTGCCAAATGGAAACACAGGACTAGGGTGAAAAAAAAAAGTAGGTTGGACACTTAATTTCCCAGATGAGGTGGGAAGGACTATGATGTGTAAATCTTTTATTTAATATTTGTGCTGAATATAATATTCATGCTGAATTTTCTCAAAAATGCATGTGCCAATAGGCTTATTATGATATTTTATGAAATAATATTTCATGAAATAATAATATATAACATTCTCAGTGCAGTATCTGTTATGGAACAATTGTGAAGGAAGGAAGGGAGGGAATGTTAAACACTCCTACTGTGAATTGGACTTATCACTATAACTCTTTTGGGCAAATCTTTCATGTGTAAAAGATCTGGGATTAGTTATCACAGTTCTTATTCCCCTAGAAGACATCCAACTCATTCAAACAGGTTGCTGGGTGTCATATCTGAGGGGAAGCTGTATATTCCTCTAAGACTAATGCTCGCGTGGGTCACCTATCTGCTGCTTGAGGGAGTGCTCAAGAGATAGATGAGCAGAGGAGAACCTCAAGCTTTCGATGGAGGTCCATGGATAGGTTCTATGAGGTCTATATATCTGTCTTAGATACACTGGATGGACGAACTGTGAAAGACTCGAATCAAAAGAAGACTAGGTATCTTTAATGCAAAGGAGACATTTACCAAGTATATGCTTTTTGGTTATCTGATTTTTTTAAACGACAATTTGAACTAGTTTACAAAGATATAAATTATAGATAACTCATAGTAGTTAAAGCAGCACTTAAGTAAGGATATGCAAATTCCTTCTATTGCAGGGAAAATTTCTCTCCTCATACCAACTCTATGTAAAAATGTCAGTTTTGCATCTATCTGTAGATTTATTTCAACACTCCTGACTCAACTACATACCTGTGGTATTCTAAATTCTCTGTTGAATCTATTGATAACATCTTATTAGTTTCCTCATTAATAATGGAGTCAAATAAAATTTTCAAGTTATTTTCATATTTGTATAAAAATCTTGAGTTTGCTTTCAAACATTACCTTTTAATAATATATTTATCATATTTGCATTTTGATTTTCCATAATAATAAAAGAAATGATCCAAGTGCTTTCTGGGTCTTCTGGACCACACTATCTTATCACCATGTGCTCTCATATTAACCTAGTGTTCATGTCTGTAGATATAATCCTTTGGGGATCAAGAAGTATTAATAGGAACACAGAGAGAAAAAGGACAACGAAGACACTGCACAAAGAGTTTCCACAAAGTAGGGAGAACTGTCACTACATAGGGAGAACTGTCACTACACTACACTGTATTGTACGCAAGAATCTACATTAGCAAGCCCATGTCTTCTTCACATGGCTGAACAGATATTTCATGTCCACAAAATACCTCTTCTACATTAAAAAACAATATTGTGAAATTGAATTTCTCAGATTTAGAAATTTGTTTGCATTCATTTGTAACTATGTTTTGTAAGAAGTATAAGCATAAGGTATTTATGCCCAGCTTTAAGTTTGCAAATTTTTAAGTAACACTGTAATAAAAATGATTTAAGGCTAGGGTTCACATAGAAGATTTTTGTGCTTCTTTTTGTTTTTTCCATAAAAAAGACTTTATAGGTTATATAAGTTTAAGAAACACTGGCCGACAACATTGTGGGAAATGTATATTTCAAATTTTGCATTTGTAGAAATTTAGTATAAAGCTCTGGTATCCTGAAAGAGATTATTTCAATCTCATGATCAACTTTAATTCATCCTGACTTTCCAACAGACCATATATTATAAGAATAAAGAAGGCTCAAAATAAACGTCATTTAAAAAAAATCCATTCCTAATGAAACTTTCAGAGTTCCCCTGTGTAGGTGTAAAATATCATTAACCTCTTCGGATTTTGATGTATTATTGATTTGAGCTTAGTAATATTTGAATCAGACTCTGAGATTATTTTAATAGAAAAGACTGTAAGGAGTGACAGATTTATGCAGTATCTATTTTCAACCCAAGAAGAAAGGAAATATAACAAATATGCATTGTTTAAATTATGGAATCATTTGTAAAAACCAGAAGAAATCTTGGGAAATTATAGATAGGAAGGAAGTATTTGTTTTCTATTTAATTAAAAAAAATTTTTTAGAATGTTATGTTCATTTCCGCCATACAACAATGCAAATCAGCCATAATTATACATACATCCCCTCCTTTCCTAGCTGCCCTCCCCTCCCCGCATCCCATTGCTCCAGGCTATACTTATTTGCAGGGAAGGAGATGCAGATGTAGAGAATGGACTGGTGAACACAGCAGGGGAGGGAGAGGGTGAGACAAATGGAGAGGGCAGCATCAAAACACACACACACACTATCAAGTGTGAGATGGACAGCTGGTGAGAAGTTGCTGTGTGAACAGGGAGCTCAGACTGGGACTCTGTGATGATCTGGAAGTATGTTTCAATTTTTTAAAAAACAAAACATTTCTCTCTGATATTATTCATTAACCGTTTATAGAACTCATCCCCACCAGGGAAGCCCTTAAAAGTCATATATCCTGAGTTACTTCTGGGGATCTAATGGAGTGTTCTCTTGAGAGGTGGAGAACAAAATGCCAAATACGCCGTTAACTCTTCCACCAGACAGCACAAGTGCAGATTTCTAGGTGTGGCTTTAAACTTGGAAAGGTAGGGTGCAGGAGTTCTACTACATGGGGTGGGAGCTTGAGGATTTTTATATTTACTTACTAAGGACGGAGAACGCAATGGCACCCCACTCCAGTACTCTTGCTGGAAAATCCTTTGGGCGGAGGAGCCTAGAAGGCTGCAGTCCATAAGGTTGCTAAGAGTCGGCACGACTGAGCGACTTCACTTTCACTTTTCACTTTCATGCACTGGAGAAGGAAATGGCAACCCACTCCAGTGTTCTTGCCTGGAGAATCCCAGGGACGGCGGAGCCTGGTGGGCTGCCGTCTATGGAGTCACACAGAGTCGGACACGACTGAAGCGACTTAGCAGTAGCAGTGACTAAGAGGAAAATTCTCAGCATTTAGTAGATTAGGGGCATGTCCATTGTTCGCTTACTTATTCCTGCTGCTGCTGCTAAGTCTCTTCATTGGTGTCCGACTCTGTGTGACCTCATAGATGGCAGCCCACCAGGCTCTNGACTGAAGCGACTTAGCAGTAGCAGTGACTAAGAGGAAAATTCTCAGCATTTAGTAGATTAGGGGCATGTCCATTGTTCGCTTACTTATTCCTGCTGCTGCTGCTAAGTCTCTTCATTGGTGTCCGACTCTGTGTGACCTCATAGATGGCAGCCCACCAGGCTCTGCTGTCCCTGGGATTCTTCAGGCAAGAACACTGGAGTGTGTTGCCCTTTCCTTCTCCAATGCATGCCTAGTTCCCAGCATACAGTAGACATTCAATAAATGAACCAGTGATGTTTGTAGGTAAGAGGATTCAACAGAATGTTCATGTTAGATTTTCAAAAACAGACTCAATTATAGCATGTGTTGCTCTATGATAGCAAAAAACATCTTAGTGTTAACTGTATTTTAACTGGAGAACATTACTTCAGTTCAGTCGTTCAGTTATGTCCGACTCTTTGCGACCCCATGAAATGCAGCACGCCAGGCCTCCCTGTCCATCACCAATTACTAGAGTTCATCCAAACCCACATCCATCGAGTCAGTGATGCCATCCAGCCATCTCATCCTCTGTCGTCCCCTTCTCCTCCNCTTTTTTTTTTCTCAATGGTTAATTTTTCTGTTCTGAATTTAGATTGCCTTGGACAGTCACTTCCTAGCTCCACTAGGAAATCACAGGGAAAGCGACAGGCCAGAAGTGAGCGGCAAAAATGCGAAGAAAAAAATCATTGACTTTCCCGTGGTGGCCAAATGGGATTTATGCTTCAGTTTGTTATAGCAGAAACTAGCAGCCTCCATTTTAGGCTCTATTCTTTGAGCCCACTGTGACAGATGGTTTTCTTTCTTGCTTAATTGCACTTTGAAAATGATTACTTTATAGTTAGAATTTACTATGCACTTGGTGTTTACTTCTCCGAAAAAACACCCTACTGTGAGCATATTTCATTCCAGAAAGTCTCGATACAATAAGCTCAAGGACCACCAGAGACAATCACCCGCGCCTAACTTAACCAGCGTAGCTAATTTTGAAATTTCCCTGTGAAAAAGAGCACAAACTTGCATCTTTACCGACGGCCCTTTTTCCCACTCCTGCTAAGCGCCAAGTCACTTCAGTCGTGTCCGACTCTATGAGACCCCATAGACGGCAGCCCACCAGGCTCCCCCGTCCCTGGGATTTTCCAGGCAAGAACACTGGAGTGGGTTGCCATTTCCTTCTCCAATGCATGAAAGTGAAAAATGAAAGGGAAGTCGGCTCAGTAGTGTCCGACTCTTCGAGACCCCATGGACCGCAGCCTACCAGACTCCTCTGTCCATGGGATTTTCCAGGCAAGAGTACTGGAGTGGGGTGCCATTGCCTTCTCTGTAGTTTTCCAGTAGTCATGTATGGACGTGAGAGTTGGACGATAAAGAAAGCTGAGCACCGAAGCATTGATGCTTTCAAACTGTGGTGTTGGAGAAGACTCTTGAGAGTCCCTTGGACTGCAAGATCCAACTAGTCGATCCTGAAGGAGATCAGTCCTGGCTGTTCATTGGAAGGACTGGTGTTGAAGCTGAAACTCCAATACTTTGGCCACCTGATGAGAAGAGCTGACTCATTTGAAAAGACCCTGATGCTGGGAAAGACTGAGGGCAGGAGAAAGGGACAGAGGATGAGATGGTTGGATGACATCACCGACATGAGTTTGGGTAGGCTCCGGGAGTTGGTGATGGACAGGGAGGCCTTGGCATTCTGCAGTTCATGGGGTCGCAGAGTCGGACACGACTGAGAAACTGAACTGAACTGAGATTGTATAAGATTCCTTCCTACTCTTTTTCAAGGGAGGGCAGAGTCAAAGCAATAAAAACTACCATTTTCTACTTAACCTTAACTGTAGTCATGTTTCCATTCGGCACCAGTGAACATAATTTGATTTACTTGAAAAGCCCGCACTGATCCCAGCGGTCCTTTCGTGGACATTCCAGGCTACCACCACTACCCGTATTTTTTGGCACAGTAGAAATGTTTCCCTTTTCTCTAGAGAAACAGCCACTCCAGCTTTTGTAAACCTCACCCATTTTCCTGATTCATTTTCCTGAATCACATTTAGAGCAGTCCCGTCAAGGAGGAAGGATAACTTCGGGTGGACATGCTGTATTAATTTATCCAGTAACTTTAAGATAACTATTACAACGCAAGAATAAGTACTGTTGTTTACGAGCTCTATTTAAATGTGATAATGTGGATGGCTCTTAAAAGAGCCTTTGGGTAAAATGTTGTAGCGACTCAGAGATCTAGGTAGGTTCACTTGCCCTTGGCCTTGTGGTGGCTCTCAGTCTTCTTAGGCAGCAACACCGCCTGGATATTGGGGAGCACGCCGCCCTGAGCGATGGTGACCTTGCCCAGGAGCTTGTTCAGCTCCTCGTCGTTGCGGATGGCCAGCTGCAGGTGACGCGGGATGATGCGGGTCTTCTTGTTGTCCCGGGCCGCGTTGCCCGCCAGCTCCAGGATCTCGGCCGTCAGGTACTCCAGCACCGCTGCCAGGTACACCGGTGCCCCAGCACCGACCCGCTCGGCATAGTTGCCTTTGCGGAGCAACCGGTGCACTCGGCCCACGGGGAACTGGAGTCCGGCCCGCGAAGAGCGGGTCTTCGCCTTAGCGCGTGCTTTGCCGCCCTGTTTTCCACGACCAGACATAATGAGACAGGAGAAACAGGCTGTGACCCAGAGAAATGGATCCTCAAGGCAGAAGCAGCTAGGTAATTATACTCTCCGGCGGTTTGGTAAAACAGCCTATGCGATTGGCCAAACACAAATTCAAGCCAATCAAAAGCCAGATATGAAACAACACCTGCTAATTTGCATAGGAAGTTTGTAGTGTAAAGGTCAAATTATGTAACGGTGAGCTATGGGAAGAGCCAATAAGAGTTTGAAATAAAGAGCCTATCAGAGGTTAGGATGTGATGAAAAGACCAATCATAAAATGCAATTTTGCCATCCTATATTTGCATACAGGCCAAGGAAATACTAAGATCTTTGGCTTGTGGGCGTATTTTGTGTTCGCCTCTTGGACTTCTTTGAGTTTTACGATGCCTGAGCCAGCCAAGTCCGCTCCTGCCCCGAAGAAGGGCTCCAAGAAGGCGGTGACCAAGGCGCAGAAGAAGGACGGCAAGAAGCGCAAGCGCAGCCGCAAGGAGAGCTACTCCGTGTACGTGTACAAGGTGCTGAAGCAGGTCCACCCGGACACCGGCATCTCGTCCAAGGCCATGGGCATCATGAATTCCTTCGTCAACGACATCTTCGAGCGCATCGCTGGCGAGGCTTCGCGCCTGGCGCACTACAACAAGCGCTCGACCATCACATCCAGGGAGATCCAGACAGCGGTGCGCCTGCTGCTACCCGGGGAGCTGGCCAAGCACGCGGTGTCTGAGGGTACCAAGGCGGTCACCAAGTACACCAGCTCCAAGTAAATTTCGTCATTTGAAACAACGCAAATAACTCAAGGCTCTTNCACCTGACCTGCCTCTTGAGAAATCTGTATGCAGGTCAGGAAGCAACAGTTAGAACTGGACATGGAACAACAGACTGGTTCCAAATAGGAAAAGGAGTACGTCAAGGCTGTATATTGTCACCCTGCTTATTTAACTTCTATGCAGAGTACATCATGAGAAACGCTGGACTGGAAGAAACACAAGCTGGAATCAAGATTGCCGGGAGAAATATCAATAACCTCAGATATGCAGATGACACCACCCTTATGGCAGAAAGTGAAGAGGAACTAAAAAGCCTCTTGATGAAAGTAAAAGAGGAGAGTGAAAAAGTTGGCTTAAAGCTCAACATTCAGAAAACAATCATGGCATCTGGCCCCATCGCTTCATGGGAAATAGACGGGGAAACAGTGTCAGACTTTATTTTTCTGGGCTCCAAAATCACTGCAGATGGTGACTGCAGCCATGAAATTAAAAGACGCTTACTCCTTGGAAGAAAATTTATGAGCAACCTAGAAAGTATATTCAAAAGCAGAGACATTACTTTGCTGACTAAGGTCCGTCTAGTCAAGGCTATGGTTTTTCCAGTGGTCATGTATGGATGTGAGAGTTGGACTGTGAAGAAGGTGGAGCGCTGAAGAAATGATGCTTTTGAACTGTGGTGTTGGAGAAGACTCTTGAGAGTCCCTTGGGCTGCAAGGAGATCCAACCAGTTCATTCTGAAGGAGATTAGCCCTGGGGTTTCTTTGGAAGGAATGATACTAAAGCTGAAACTCCAGTACTTTGGCCACCTCATGCGAAGAGTTGACTCACTGGAAAAGACTTTGATGCTGGGAGGGATTGGGGGCAGGAGAAGAAGGGAATGACAGAGGATGAGATGGGTGGATGGGATCACTGACTCGATAGATGCGAGTCTGAGTGAACTCCGGGAACTGGTGATGGACAGGGATACCTGTCGTGCTGCGATTCATGGGGTCGCAAATAGTCAGGCACGAGTGAGCGACTGAACTGAACTGAACTGAAGCTTTGATTAATACAGAAAGATAAATGATGAAGCTAAAATGCTGAGTTTGTAGGAATTGTCAGAACAATTTTGCTGTTGCTATTATTTGTTGCTTGTAATAACTCATTTGTGGGAAGAAGTGTAGTGTTAAGGGGAAAAAGAATCACCTTAAAGTGGTTAAGAAAACTCATAAACATTGAAAAAATGATATAGAAAGAGGGTTCTTTGATACCTGATGTAAGTGATATGGAATTGATCCAGATTGTGAAGAAAAAATGGCATTGAAAAAAATGTATGGATGAAACAGAAAGCAAAGAGACATGAGAAGATTAAAGTTGTTGATGAGTGGTCCTAAAAGGAACAATCTGAAAAAAAAACACTAGGAAGAGCATGTGAGGGTTAATCTAGAAGATATGTTGATCTGAATGCAGAGGAAGAAAAGTTGGCTTGAAAATTCAAGCAATAGTTATGCCTATGGTAACAAGAGATTGGCTAATAAAGAAAGGTTAAAGAAAATAAGGCAGTTCAGTTCAGTCGCTCAGTCGTGTCCAACTCTCTACCATCCCACGGACTGCAGCATGTCAGGCCTCCCTGTCCATCACCAACCCCTGGAGTTTACTCAAACTCATGTCCATTGAGTCAGTGATACCATCCAACTATCTCATCAATAAAATAATTATGAATACATTTTATTCCTGAATCTTTTTATAACTTTTGAAAATTTGATTTAATATATGTACTTATTTTGCCTTTTAATCTATTCATTCTATTTTTGGAGTAAATATGTTAATATTTGCTGTTGGAGTAAAGGCTTCCTAGGTGGCTCAGTGGTAAAGTATCCACCTATTAATGCAGGAGACACAGGAGATGTGGATTTATTTGCTGGGTCAGGAAGATACCCTGGAAGAAGAAATGGCAATCATCTCCACTATTCTTGCCTGGAGAATCCTGTGGAAAGAAGAGCCTGGTGAGGTGCAGTCCATGCGGTTGCAAGTAGTCAGACATGACAGAGAAATGGGACATGGCCTTGTGCTGGAATAAAACTGTTAAGGTTTTATTGAAACCAGCTCTTTCTTATACTTGACACGAATTATTGAATTTATATACTTACAAGACTTGAGCTATTTCATCCTTCATGGGGCCCCAAATCACTGCAGATGGTGACTGAAGCCATGAAATTAAAAGAGACTTGCTCCTTGGAAGCAAAGCTATGACAAACCTAGACAACATATTAAAGAGCAGAGACATCACTTTGCCAACAAAAGTTCATCTAGTCTAAGCTATGGTTTTTCCAGAAGTCATGTATGGATGTGAGAGTTGGATCATAAAGAAGGCTGAGCACTGAAGAACTGATGCTTTTGAAATATGGTGTTTGAGAAGACTCTTGAGAATCCCTTGAACTTCAAGGAGATCAAACAAGTCAATCCTAAAGGAAATCAATCCTGAATATTCATTGGAAGGACTGATGCTGACACTTCAATACTTTGGCCACCTGATGGGAAGAACTGACTCNTCTGTCCTTTATCGAGCCCATCTTTGCATGAAATGTTCCCTTGGTATCTCTAATTTTCTTGAAGAAATCTCTAGTCTTTCCCATTTAGAATAAATACAAAGACATGTAACTGGCACATTTATTATTCTCTGTTTTAGCTTGTAGAGATAAGTAAACATCAATAAATATACAGTACACCTATCATTGTATTTCAATGTGGATTTCCTTCATAGTGGAGTATTTTGCTATTAAACTAAGTGCTGATTTTTTTCAATTTCTTTTAGTTACATTATTCCACCATATTTAAGTAGCAAAGAGGACTTTCTCCATGCCTCAGGGTATGATGATTCAGAGAAAACAAAGAATCACTATTTTGACCTTTGAGCAATTAATTTGACCTTTGTAAGTCAACAGTGAAGACAGTAGTCTTTAAAACCATGGCTTTGAATTACAAGTACCAGCAGCCAGAGAGGAAAACAATTCCAAAAGCTTGTATTTAAATATCAAGAAGCAAATCATGGGGGACTTGGAGCAAGGGTTTAAGTCATAGAGGGGGTGAAAACAAACAAAAAAACTAAGAGATGCCAGAAGAGCAATTTTCCCTACAAAACAGAGAGGTGATAAAAATACAGATCATTTCTAGACTAGAAAAGGAGAAAGAAATAGAAAAAGAAGAACAGGAGAGCACAGACAGTATGGGGCGCTCTATTCCCTGAACCTACTTTGGGGTTGAAACTCTTGAGTGGGATGACAGAAAATTCCCCAAGTATTTAGTAAATATTGTACTAGTGACTTACAGCATATCTACTTTGGACCTTGACAAGAAAATAACCTTGCTGGTTACCCTTCATCAAACTAGTCAGCTTCAGTAGATAGAAAAGTCAGCCAGGCAGATCTAGGTGACGAGTCTGAGATGGACACCTGTCCTATCCAAGTTTTATTCACCTCTCACAACATGTGGAAGAAATAGCAGAAATTCTTAAGATCATAACTATAGAACTAAGACATAATAATAGCTAAGAATCAGAGAGCCTAAAGGGTTTGGCACAAGGTGATTCCGCAACAGAACAAAATTTGCAAGATGGGCAGCTCCAGTTAGGGATCAGATGGAGGTTGGTGCTAAATCTCAGAGGACCAAGAAATCAGTAAAAGCCAAGCCCGACCGTAGGGCTGCAGGGGTAGAACTTAATGTTTCAATAGAACAACTTCTATATTGTCAATGCCTACAATTATTTAGTCGCTAAGTCATGTCTGGTTCTTTTGTGATCCTAGGAACTGAAGCCCAACAGGCTCCTCTGTCCATGGCATTTCCTGGGCAAGAATACTGGGGTGGGTTGCCATTTCCTTCTTCAGGGGATCTTCCCGACTCAAGAATTGAACTGGTATCTCCTGCTTGGCAGGCAGATTATTTACCACTGAGCCACCTGGGAAGCACCACTGTCTATAGGGCAGGCATCAAATACAACCAAGAGCACAGATGACAGAGACACAGTCATAGATGAGACAGTTTTGACTCTGAGACAATTCTGATTCTAGGGCAATACCTCCAAGGTGTGCCTCCAGTACTATAAATAATGTCTAAGGCTGTGCTTCTAAAGAGCTTGTTACATCTGCCCATTGTCAAGAAATTCTTTATAATGGCATGAAAACTACTACCCCAGACCTCTAATCTGCTTTATTGCAAAGCAGATCTTTGCTATTTTAAAGTTCTATTTTGTATATATTCTATTGTAATGCTCTGGGCCAACTTGCACAATACTCAAAATGTAACCAAACATCAATTCCATTTGAAACACTAAATAGATCTTCCAAATGCCATTCACAGTATTTTCTGTCCTTTCAAAGTTTGTTTTTGTTGTTTACTTTTCAATCAGCTTACTGAAAAGGCATGGGTGGACAAATAGATGTACTCGAAACTGATGATTAAGTGGAATGTGTATAAGGAGAAATAATAACTTTAAAATGTTGAATAGTTTTCACAATCACTCATTCTTGAAAACTACTATTAGACACCAAGGTATATTGACAAATGGGTCTAGTAGTTTTTCAGCAGTGGTCATCATAGAAGAATTGGTAATACACTCTATTATTTTGTTAGACATTCACTTCTAGTGCCATTACAGTGCCCATAAAATGCTCTGATAACTTACAGTCGGGATGCAACTAAAGTAATATATTACAGGCTTCGTAAAACTGTTTCTTTGGAACTCGCTTCCACACTATTATAGCATCTCACAGTATCAACCTGCTTCTTTTGTCTAATCATCGCCTTTCATTTATTCTTATGATCCTTAAACAGTTCAGGCAGCTAGTTTTTATTCGAAGATTCTGGTTCTATCACTGTATATGGTTGGTTACCACTTGGGCTGGAGCAACAGATGTTTGGCTGGGCCAAGGATGTGGGTGCAGCGGGGAAAGACAGAGTGGGTCACATAATGTCAAGGAAGTCACTTCATCCTACACCTTTGCTCTACTCACTGACTTTTTAAGTATCTTTATGTCCTTATTCCTCTTTTTCCCAAGCCTAACTCATCACCCTCCTTTCCACGAACAGAGTTTAAATCAGACCAACACATGTGCTCATAAGTAGGCAAAATCTCAAACATAAAAAGAATTTGCCAGTGTCTCAGCTCTTGCTCCTCTTGTTGAGTTATGCCTTAGCATTCTTTGATGACTCTTAAAATTTGAATAATTAACAAAAACATGGATGTGATCAAACAGTTTGAAGGTAATTGGCCAATCTGCTCCTTTTATCTTCTCTAGACAGAATTATTCACAAAACTACAATACTTACTTAAGAAAGACTTTCTGAAAAGTTAGATGAAGGTCTTTTTTCTTGTTTTCTTCACATTTGGTCACCCGCCTTTCTCTCTTTTTCCTTCTTTGCCTTCTCTTAATTTCTTTTTAATGATTCCATTTTTCAATTAAAGTTAAACATGAATCACAGGTGATAAAATCAATTGCTCAACTTTGCTCAAAAAGTTAAGGAAGCCACTATTTCAGTGAGAGGTACAGAGGATAAAATTTCAAATTTTTATTTTGAATGCAGTACCTATATTTTTATATGAAGAAGTACTCTTTAGAATAGAATGCTTTATTAAGATACTAAGACCCAAAATGGTCAAAAGACTTTCAAAAGTATTCAAAAGAATTTCAACAGTATTCTCCCTTAAAGGAAAACCCCCAAAGCTGTCAAGGTTTAACAAGAAGGATAATTTTTTGTGTCTTCCAATATCAGTTGCTTTAAAGCTGCAGGCCCCAGAACTGAATGCAACTTGAGGCCACAGCCTAGGGGGCAAGATATGCTATTTTCTGAACTCCTGATCATAGCAATAATAAATACTTATAACTATGTCCACTGACATTAGAAAAATGCTCAACACATTTAGCTGTCCTGGCTGGCTGTGCTTACTGCAGATAAATACTCAGATCTGCTAACTTGAATTCTAAGCACTGTCCACAACAGAAGCAGGCCAACTGCATGAAGGTCATACTGTTTTTTCTGATCGTAAGTTGCTACCACGTGTTGTTACTGGTCCCCCAGGATTCATATGTTGAAGTCTTACCTCCCAGGACCTCAGAATGTGACCTTATTGGGAATACGGCTATTGTCCATGTAAGAAATTAAGATGAGGTCATACTGCAGTAGGATGGGTCCTTAATCCAGCATGACTGCTGACTTTGCAAAATGGGGAAATTTGGACACAGGCACACACACAAGGAAAACACCAGGTGAAGAGGAAGGCAGAGATGAGGGTGATGCAGCAGAAGCCAAGGAACAACAGAGAATGCCAGCAAAAGCCTAGAAGTCAGGAGAGAGGCATCAGACTCTTCCGCACAGCCTGCAGAAGAAACCGACCCTGCCAGCACCTTGATCTCACACTTCTAGACTCTCATATATTGTGAGACAATAAACTCCTGTGGTTTGAGCCACTCAAACTATGGTACTTTCTTACAGCAGCCTTACCAAACTAATACAGCTGTTTAGTAAGAAGACATATAAAATCTGATGTGGCATTTACAATGCATAGCATGTACATTTATTTGTTACTCTAGGGAGATAAAATCTTCAATCATCCAGTAATTATATCTGAATTGGCAATTCAAAATTTTTAGAATCACTCTAGAATCACATTTATGTATACCCTTTGGAGAGGAAACCACATGATGCATAATTTACATTTTAACATCTAGGTCAAAACCACATCAAATTTTAGGAGTCTACCAAATACTGATCATAAGAACTTACAATGTAGCTTCAGGAGCCGCTTAAAGTTCCGGATCACCAAGGTTTTATGTGGCCTGAATCTTATACAAGTTTAGGATCCCTATTAAAAAGGAAAGAAGATAAGACTACAAGTCCAAAATTAGATTTGTAGGTAATGGACTCACAGAAGTGACAGGCCTTGAAGCTTAGCTTTGGTTAACCTCACTTTATATACACCTCCGGAGATAAGACATTGACAACACAGCCAAGAGACAATACAACCAGTTTCACAGGGATGAAGTGATGCTTATATCAACACAACTTTGTTAGATTATAACTGTGAAGTAAACAGAAGTGAAACACAAGAGAAAAGAAAGACGATGATGACAAAAGATACTGCAAATGTTGTTAGAGAAATCCAGTGCAATCTCACGTCAGCATTTCTCAGAAAGGCACTGTGCAAAGGGTAAGACTGTGTCAAATGAAAAGGCAAAGTGGTGGCCAGTTTGGCAACTTAAGGCAAACAGTAAGTCAAAACAGCCACTGAAGTACGAACCAACCGACTGATGAGAAGCTCTTCATATTCCAGAGATATATCCCATAGATGTAGCTTTTTGTACGAATATCCCCATTCTGTCACATTCCCATTTCCTTTTAAAATATTCAGTACCAAGCTTTTCAAGAGCCAACCACTTTTGCTATTTCATGTGTTTATGAAAGAAACAGACACAAGCCTCTGTCCATTATGGTTTCTCTGATCCGATGTCATCCCTCTCTGACTTCCTAGTAAATATCTACTTTCCATTCTGTGTCCCACATGGTTCAGTCCCAGACTTTACAGTAATGANCTGTCCTTTATCGAGCCCATCTTTGCATGAAATGTTCCCTTGGTATCTCTAATTTTCTTGAAGAAATCTCTAGTCTTTCCCATTTAGAATAAATACAAAGACATGTAACTGGCACATTTATTATTCTCTGTTTTAGCTTGTAGAGATAAGTAAACATCAATAAATATACAGTACACCTATCATTGTATTTCAATGTGGATTTCCTTCATAGTGGAGTATTTTGCTATTAAACTAAGTGCTGATTTTTTTCAATTTCTTTTAGTTACATTATTCCACCATATTTAAGTAGCAAAGAGGACTTTCTCCATGCCTCAGGGTATGATGATTCAGAGAAAACAAAGAATCACTATTTTGACCTTTGAGCAATTAATTTGACCTTTGTAAGTCAACAGTGAAGACAGTAGTCTTTAAAACCATGGCTTTGAATTACAAGTACCAGCAGCCAGAGAGGAAAACAATTCCAAAAGCTTGTATTTAAATATCAAGAAGCAAATCATGGGGGACTTGGAGCAAGGGTTTAAGTCATAGAGGGGGTGAAAACAAACAAAAAAACTAAGAGATGCCAGAAGAGCAATTTTCCCTACAAAACAGAGAGGTGATAAAAATACAGATCATTTCTAGACTAGAAAAGGAGAAAGAAATAGAAAAAGAAGAACAGGAGAGCACAGACAGTATGGGGCGCTCTATTCCCTGAACCTACTTTGGGGTTGAAACTCTTGAGTGGGATGACAGAAAATTCCCCAAGTATTTAGTAAATATTGTACTAGTGACTTACAGCATATCTACTTTGGACCTTGACAAGAAAATAACCTTGCTGGTTACCCTTCATCAAACTAGTCAGCTTCAGTAGATAGAAAAGTCAGCCAGGCAGATCTAGGTGACGAGTCTGAGATGGACACCTGTCCTATCCAAGTTTTATTCACCTCTCACAACATGTGGAAGAAATAGCAGAAATTCTTAAGATCATAACTATAGAACTAAGACATAATAATAGCTAAGAATCAGAGAGCCTAAAGGGTTTGGCACAAGGTGATTCCGCAACAGAACAAAATTTGCAAGATGGGCAGCTCCAGTTAGGGATCAGATGGAGGTTGGTGCTAAATCTCAGAGGACCAAGAAATCAGTAAAAGCCAAGCCCGACCGTAGGGCTGCAGGGGTAGAACTTAATGTTTCAATAGAACAACTTCTATATTGTCAATGCCTACAATTATTTAGTCGCTAAGTCATGTCTGGTTCTTTTGTGATCCTAGGAACTGAAGCCCAACAGGCTCCTCTGTCCATGGCATTTCCTGGGCAAGAATACTGGGGTGGGTTGCCATTTCCTTCTTCAGGGGATCTTCCCGACTCAAGAATTGAACTGGTATCTCCTGCTTGGCAGGCAGATTATTTACCACTGAGCCACCTGGGAAGCACCACTGTCTATAGGGCAGGCATCAAATACAACCAAGAGCACAGATGACAGAGACACAGTCATAGATGAGACAGTTTGACTCTGAGACAATTCTGATTCTAGGGCAATACCTCCAAGGTGTGCCTCCAGTACTATAAATAATGTCTAAGGCTGTGCTTCTAAAGAGCTTGTTACATCTGCCCATTGTCAAGAAATTCTTTATAATGGCATGAAAACTACTACCCCAGACCTCTAATCTGCTTTATTGCAAAGCAGATCTTTGCTATTTTAAAGTTCTATTTTGTATATATTCTATTGTAATGCTCTGGGCCAACTTGCACAATACTCAAAATGTAACCAAACATCAATTCCATTTGAAACACTAAATAGATCTTCCAAATGCCATTCACAGTATTTTCTGTCCTTTCAAAGTTTGTTTTTGTTGTTTACTTTTCAATCAGCTTACTGAAAAGGCATGGGTTGACAAATAGATGTACTCGAAACTGATGATTAAGTGGAATGTGTATAAGGAGAAATAATAACTAAAATGTTGAATAGTTTTCACAATCACTCATTCTTGAAAACTACTATTAGACACCAAGGTATATTGACAAATGGGTCTAGTAGTTTTTCAGCAGTGGTCATCATAGAAGAATTGGTAATACACTCTATTATTTTGTTAGACATTCACTTCTAGTGCCATTACAGTGCCCATAAAATGCTCTGATAACTTACAGTCGGGATGCAACTAAAGTAATATATTACAGGCTTCGTAAAACTGTTTCTTTGGAACTCGCTTCCACACTATTATAGCATCTCACAGTATCAACCTGCTTCTTTTGTCTAATCATCGCCTTTCATTTATTCTTATGATCCTTAAACAGTTCAGGCAGCTAGTTTTTATTCGAAGATTCTGGTTCTATCACTGTATATGGTTGGTTACCACTTGGGCTGGAGCAACAGATGTTTGGCTGGGCCAAGGATGTGGGTGCAGCGGAGAAAGACAGAGTGGGTCACATAATGTCAAGGAAGTCACTTCATCCTACACCTCTGCTCTACTCACTGACTTTTTAAGTATCTTTATGTCCTTATTCCTCTTTTTCCCAAGGCTAACTTATCACCCTCCTTTCCACGAACAGAGTTTAAATCAGACCAACACTCAAAAACACATGTGCTCATAAGTAGGCAAAATCTCAAACATAAAAAGAATTTGCCAGTGTCTCGGCTCTTGCTCCTCCTGTTGAGTTATGCCTTAGCATTCTTTGATGACTCTTAAAATTTGAATAATTAACAAAAACATGGATGTGATCAAACAGTTTGAAGGTAATTGGCCAATCTGCTCCTTTTATCTTCTCTAGACAGAATTATTCACAAAACTACAATACTTACTTAAGAAAGACTTTCTGAAAAGTTAGATGAAGGTCTTTTTTCTTGTTTTCTTCACATTTGGTCACCCGCCTTTCTCTCTTTTTCCTTCTTTGCCTTCTCTTAATTTCTTTTTAATGATTCCATTTTTCAATTAAAGTTAAACATGAATCACAGGTGATAAACTCAATTGCTCAACTTTGCTCAAAAAGTTAAGGAAGCCACTATTTCAGTGAGAGGTACAGAGGATAAAATTTCAAATTTTTATTTTGAATGCAGTACCTATATTTTTATATGAAGAAGTACTCTTTAGAATAGAATGCTTTATTAAGATACTAAGACCCAAAATGGTCAAAAGAATTTCAAAAGTATTCAAAAGAATTTCAACAGTATTCTCCCTTAAAGGAAAACCCCCAAAGCTGTCAAGGTTTAACAAGAAGGATAATTTTTTGTGTCTTCCAATATCAGTTGCTTTAAAGCTGCAGGCCCCAGAACTGAATGCAACTTGAGGCCACAGCCTAGGGGGCAAGATATGCTATTTTCTGAACTCCTGATCATAGCAATAATAAATACTTATAACTATGTCCACTGACATTAGAAAAATGCTCAACACATTTAGCTGTCCTGGCTGGCTGTGCTTACTGCAGATAAATACTCAGATCTGCTAACTTGAATTCTAAGCACTGTCCACAACAGAAGCAGGCCAACTGCATGAAGGTCATACTGTTTTTTCTGATCGTAAGTTGCTACCACGTGTTGTTACTGGTCCCCCAGGATTCATATGTTGAAGTCTTACCTCCCAGGACCTCAGAATGTGACCTTATTGGGAATACGGCTATTGTCCATGTAAGAAATTAAGATGAGGTCATACTGCAGTAGGATGGGTCCTTAATCCAGCATGACTGCTGACTTTGCAAAATGGGGAAATTTGGACACAGGCACACACACAAGGAAAACACCAGGTGAAGAGGAAGGCAGAGATGAGGGTGATGCAGCAGAAGCCAAGGAACAACAGAGAATGCCAGCAAAAGCCTAGAAGTCAGGAGAGAGGCATCAGACTCTTCCGCACAGCCTGCAGAAGAAACCGACCCTGCCAGCACCTTGATCTCACACTTCTAGACTCTCATATATTGTGAGACAATAAACTCCTGTGGTTTGAGCCACTCAAACTATGGTACTTTCTTACAGCAGCCTTACCAAACTAATACAGCTATTTAGTAAGAAGACATATAAAATCTGATGTGGCATTTACAATGCATAGCATGTACATTTATTTGTTACTCTAGGGAGATAAAATCTTCAATCATCCAGTAATTATATCTGAATTGGCAATTCAAAATTTTTAGAATCACTCTAGAATCACATTTATGTATACCCTTTGGAGAGGAAACCACATGATGCATAATTTACATTTTAACATCTAGGTCAAAACCACATCAAATTTTAGGAGTCTACCAAATACTGATCATAAGAACTTACAATGTAGCTTCAGGAGCCGATTAAAGTTCCGGGTCACCAAGGTTTTATGTGGCCTGAATCTTATACAAGTTTAGGATCCCTATTAAAAAGGAAAGAAGATAAGACTACAAGTCCAAAATTAGATTTGTAGGTAATGGACTCACAGAAGTGACAGGCCTTGAAGCTTAGCTTTGGTTAACCTCACTTTATATACACCTCCGGAGATAAGACATTGACAACACAGCCAAGAGACAATACAACCAGTTTCACAGGGATGAAGTGATGCTTATATCAACACAACTTTGTTAGATTATAACTGTGAAGTAAACAGAAGTGAAACACAAGAGAAAAGAAAGACGATGATGACAAAAGATACTGCAAATGTTGTTAGAGAAATCCAGTGCAATCTCACGCCAGCATTTCTCAGAAAGGCACTGTGCAAAGGGTAAGACTGTGTCAAATGAAAAGGCAAAGTGGTGGCCAGTTTGGCAACTTAAGGCAAACAGTAAGTCAAAACAGCCACTGAAGTACGAACCAACCGACTGATGAGAAGCTCTTCATATTCCAGAGATATATCCCATAGATGTAGCTTTTTGTACGAATATCCCCATTCTGTCACATTCCCATTTCCTTTTAAAATATTCAGTACCAAGCTTTTCAAGAGCCAACCACTTTTGCTATTTCATGTGTTTATGAAAGAAACAGACACAAGCCTCTGTCCATTATGGTTTCTCTGATCCGATGTCATCCCTCTCTGACTTCCTAGTAAATATCTACTTTCCATTCTGTGTCCCATATGGTTCAGTCCCAGACTTTACAGTAATGAGTTGAGCATCCGTTAGTTTGCACTACCCTGCATTATGCCAGGATATTATACTCTTGAACCCATAAATATGTTACATAGTCTAAGAAAAGGAAACGTCTCAAAGCATCCACCTTTCTCCCCTGTTTGTTTTCCTTACATACAATAATCTGTACTTATTTTTCTTCTAAATTATCCCTAAACTCCTCCCCAAGTCCTGGTTCCCACAGTCCCTTCTTCCTTTGATTTGCATAACTGAAGAACTAATCAAACAGAGTGAAGAGAAGGAAACTAAGAACACTACCTTTGCCTTCAGGTGGAAAGGAAAGGCTGGGGACACTCTCTGCTGGTAATACATGTTTCTTCCCTTTGCAAAACTCAGATACTCTCAGATATTCCAGGAAAACCTCCCTAGTGACCCACTGCCACTTCTCTCATCACTGATTGATTACCCCATCTTCCTTTTCTTTTTTTTTTACTGCCACTATACCTTTAACATGTTTATGTTACTGTGCTTATGATGGAACGTACTGAATTGCTTTCAAAGTCTGCTTCTGTCAGTGTCCAAACATCTTGAAATCAGAGATTTTATATTCTCAGCACCAAGCACAATAATAGATACAGAATACATTCTCATGCTTGCAGGAAAATGAACTATTTTTACTGGTTGTTCCCAAAGTGTCTATTTATTTGGTTCATGTTTCTTTACAATCTACATGATAACTGAAAATGTGGTGTACTAACTTTTAGAGTGATTGGCATATAGTAGTTGCTCCATATTTATTGAAAAAATGAATTTAAAAGATTTGAGTTTATGGATAATTAACTTCTACAAAAACACTTTAAAGCCTTAAAAACCCTTATAGCCTTCTAAATATAAAACGTGCCAATATAGATTTAATTAATTATATGATTAAGTTGCCAAATTCAGGCTAAATTATTTTCTGGCAATTTTAATGTTCCACANTTTTCATTTTATTCACTGGGTAGACCCTTCAGTGCAATGCTGGATAGAGGTGGCTACAGATGTATTTTTGCCTTGTTTCTGATCTTAATGAGTGAGTATTAAGAATTCCATCTTTAAGAATAATGTCAGGAAGAAAAAAGAATAATGTCAGAAATATTATGTCAGATGGGAAAAATCATTCCTATTAGTAATATAAGTTTTATTTTTTAATTCTGAAGAAATGTTAAATGTTATCAAATTACTTTTCTGTATTTATTCAGAGGAACATCTCATTTATTTTTTTTAATGTGATATAATATTGATTTAATTTTTGAATCTTTCATCATTGGAATAAATCCAACTTGAGCAATATGTATTACAATTTTTATATATCATAGAATTTGGCCTGCTTATATTTGGATTAAGATTTTTGCATTTATGAGAAAGTAGTTTATAATCACCTCTTCTTTTTTTTTTTCCCTTTTCAGTTCCCATTTATTTTTGGCTCTTGGGGCAATGTCATCTTTTCAATATGAAAAAAAGCAGTAAGTTCCACACAAAAGAAATCTGAAGTGTAGAATAGGACAAAATCAAGAGGTGGGGAAGCAGTAGCAGAAGAGATGAGCTGTTTGCCAAAAGACAGCACGTGTTCTGTCCCCTCTGGGGAATGCCATTTAGGTGGCAGCACATACCTTTCCATATAGGTACAGAAGGGGCTGATATATATTTCTTTTTGGTAAGAAAAGATGGGGTGAGGAGGGGCTTTCTGGAGGCTTAGAGACAAGGCTATCTCTTGCTTCTCTTGACTCCCTTTCTCAAACAGGGGAAAGGAGGGCATCCAACGTTATTATGAAGGAGATAAAGTGGAAGAGGAAGGGGTTCCCACTTGATAGGGTGGGGGCCAGAAACTTGCAAAGGTAGTAGCTCAGGACAGAGCTTGAAAGGAGACTGAAAATGAAGATAATACTGTCAACAGCTCTGCAGAAGCTGAGAGGNAGGGGAAAGGAGGGCATCCAACGTTATTATGAAGGAGATAAAGTGGAAGAGGAAGGGGTTCCCACTTGATAGGGTGGGGGCCAGAAACTTGCAAAGGTAGTAGCTCAGGACAGAGCTTGAAAGGAGACTGAAAATGAAGATAATACTGTCAACAGCTCTGCCGAAGCTGAGAGGAGCGGGGAGATACCTGGCACCTAGGACTTCAGTACCCTGGATGCCCCTCTCCAAACCCAACCCTTTCTGGTAGGGACTTCTACCCACTGCTCAGTTTCCTTCCCCTGGGCCAGCACACCAGCCTAGGATGGCAGTCACCAATCCAGGTTTTCAGCACATGGCTCTAAATGAGATTTGAGGAAACCCAGCCTCTTCGAGAGCCATCTCGAAAACAGAGAGGGAAATGTTAACTGGACAGATGGAGGACTGGGCACCAGAAGGAAAATGACAGGGTTACCCAGAATGGCAGAAATCTAGGCTCTCCAAGAGTGGAAAGAGAGAAGAGACATTCAACAAACAACAAATATTTATTGAGTGCCTAATATGTGCCAGGCATTGTTCTAGACTCCCCCCCAAAAAAAGAAAAACTAGAGGCAGAAAATGCAAATTGAGGGAGAGGAAAGGGGTTGTTGAGGAAGAAGGCTGAGGGGATTGAGAATCCTAAGGTGACAGGGACTTGGCCTTAGGCCTCCTCTTCGGCCTCCTCACCGAAATCCTCTTCCTCTTCTGCAGTTGCATCCTGGTACTGCTGGTACTCGGAGATGAGGTTGTTCATGTTGCTGTCAGCCTCGGTGAACTCCATCTCGTCCATGCCCTCACCTGTGTACCAGTGAAGGAAGGCCTTCCGGTGGAACATGGCTGTGAACTGCTCTGAGATGCGCTTGAACAGCTCCTGGATGGCCGTGCTGTTGCCAATGAAGGCGACTGCCATCTTGAGATCACGAGGTGGGATGTCGCAAACAGCTGTCTTGATGTTGTTGGGGATCCATTCCACAAAGTAGCTGCTGTTCTTGGTCTGCACGTTGAGCATCTGCTCATTCACCTCCTTCATGGACATCCGCCCACAGAACACAGCAGCCACGGTGAGGTACCGGCCATGGCAGGGGTCACAGGCAGCCATCATGTTCTTGGCATTGAAGACCTGCTGGGTGAGCTCAGGGACAGTGAGGGCCCGATACTGCTGGCTGCCATGGCTGGTTAGAGGGGCAAAGCCAGGCATGAAGAAGTGGAGGCATGGGAAGGGCACCATGTTGACGGCCAGCTTGTGGAGGTCAGCGTTGAGCGGGCCAGGGAAGTGGAGGCAAGTGGTGACTCCACTCATGGTGGCCGAGACGAGTTGGTTCAAGTCTCCGTAGGTTGGCGTGGTCAGCTTGAGGGTGCAGAAACATATTGTAAAGGGCCTCATTGTCAATGCAGTAGGTCTCATCAGTGTTCTCCACCAGCTGATGGACGGAGAGGGTGGCATTGTAGGACTCAACAACAGTGTCAGACACTTTGGGTGAGGGCACCACGCTGAAGGTGTTCATGATGCAGTCAGGACACTCTTCATGGATCTTGCTGATGAGCAAGGTGCTCATTCCGGAGCCAGTGCCCCCACCCAGCGAGTGGGTCAGCTGGAAGCCCTGTAGGCAGTCACAGCTCTCGGCCTCTTTCTGAACCACATCCAGGACCGAGTCAACCAGCTCGGCTCCCTCTGTATAGTGGCCTTTGGCCCAGTTGTTGCCTGCCCCAGACTGACCAAAAACAAAGTTGTCTGGTCTGAAGATCTGACCAAAAGGACCTGAGCGAACAGAATCCACAGTTCCGGGTTCTAGATCCACCAAGATAGCACGAGAGACATATTTGCCACCTGTGGCTTCATTGTAGTAGCCTGGAGATACGGTCCAGTTGTAGGTCGCTGTCCCCATGATAGATTCCAGTGGGGTCGATGCCATGTTCATCACTGATCACCTCCCAGAACTTGGCACCAATCTGATTGCCACATTGACCGGCCTGGATGTGCACGATTTCCCTCATTGTTAAAATTTATTCTAATCTTTTTGCTCGCCTCAAAGTGTGTATGGAGCAAAAAAATAATATGGAATTAGTTTTTCTCTGCTGCTGGTCGCAGGGTGGAAAGATGGAACGGGACCCGGAGGCTGAAGCAGCGAGGTCCGAACGCAGCAGCAGGAAGGTTCTGAGAGGCTAATCACCTCTTCTTATAATGCCCTTGTTAGATTTTGATTAGATTTGATTAAAAGACCATTTTGCAGTCTACTCTCAGAAGTAATTTATACAGAAAATTGCTTACCATAAGCCTAAAGTCATGAAATATTTGTCTATAACATTATAGTCCTTTAGACTGTGCAAATCAGTAGTCTATAGAATTTTCCCAAGATTGTCGTCCTTCTGGTAAGCTATGCTCTTAAGAGTGCCACTGAACAATAAATGGCATCACTATCTGTCTCTTTTTACCCCCTTTTGTTGTTGTTCAGTCACTAAGTCATGTCTGACTCTTTTCAACCCCCTGGACCATAGCCTTGCAGGCTCCTCTGTCCATGGGATTTCCCAGGCAAGAATACTGGAGTGAGTTGCCATTTCCTTCTCCAAGGGATCTTCC